>VXBB01016992.1:40138-61382 GCA_013399915.1 Illadopsis cleaveri | reverse complement strand
TAAATAAATCACCCAGAATGACTCAAGACAAGAAATTCAGAGTAGTGTGATGCAAAACAAAACCAGACAAAGTGACAATGTCATTTTCTTCACAAAGAGGGAAATGGGAGCACTAGGATTCTCACTTATTGATGTTTAATATTGCACAAGCAACTTGACTGACCTTGCCACAAACCCCAGTTTTGTCTCACATGTCTCTTCTCCTGCCCTTTTCACAGATGAGGGATGGAATCTCTCCTATTAAGACAGGCTGAGAGAGTTGGAGTTGTTCGGCCTGGAAAAGAAAAGGCTCTGGGGAGACCTTAGAGCTCCTTCCTGTGCGTGAACAGGCTACAAGACAGATGAGGACAAACTTTGTAGCAAAACCCACAATGACAGGACAAGGGGCAATAGTATTAAATGCTAAACAGGTAAGTTTAGACTGGACATAATGAAGATTTTTTTTATGGTAAGGTAGCCAAGACACTGATGCAGGTTGTCCAGAGATGTGGCTGCCTCATCCCTGGAAGTGTTCAAAGGCGCTCCGAGTAATCTGATCTAATGAAAGTAGTGAAAAATGAGATCGGGCCAGATGACATTTCATTGTCTTTTCCAACCAAACCATTCCATGCTTTTGTGCTCCCTGTTATATATGGGCTGATATAGGACAATGTTGTTACCAAACATAAGTCACCAAACAAAGAGGCAAACAAACTCTTTGGAGGAAAACAACATAATGAAGTTCAAAAGATAATTAGGCTACTTCATGTACAATAGGGATTAGGGATTCTCATCCAAAATTGCACAGCTCTGATGCTGGGTATTGAGGAAGACAGTGTCCAGGGTGGCAAATTCTCCCGTGTAATGTCTCGCATCGCCTCTGGCAGAGTAGTGACTTACATGTGTAATATGTAAATGAAGCTCTCACCCTAAAATAATAAAACTTTTTCATCACAGGCACTCTGTTATGATATTTGTGTATCCACATCAGCCACAGTATGACACCAGGCCACATTCAACACCTTTAATTACTAGCCAAAGCAAATAGTATGTGTGGTTTCCAGCTAGCAGACAAACCCTGGTGCCTCTCTTGTCTAATATTCCTAGCAACATCTTTTCTTTCCTGACGGAACTATGACCTTTAGCTGGAACTGACTGACAATTTCTAAAGTTGCTGGACAGAAGAGGAAAAAAATTACGGAGCACACTCATAAGAGTTTTCCTCATGGAAAGAAGACAGCCTCCCTATTATATTGTATAATTATATAATTATATAATTATACTACTGTCCCTTGTCAAGAAGTGAACTCTGAAGTTCTCCAGCAATCACGAATATCTAGAATGAGATGAAACTCACAACATAACAAAAAAACTCCAAAACCCAAAAAAAAACCCCAAACAAACAAACAAACAAACAAACAAAAAAAAACCCCAAGTATTTAAAAATTATAAAATGTCTTACAATGAAGTAATAACAGCTTGATTAGTGATGTACTAGAGCACTCTCAAAACCACAGATAAACTGTGTAAGTCAAGTAAATAAATATTATAAACAAGTTTATTCTTTATTCTATAGTTCTGAATTTTAGTGAGGAATTGTTTTAGGTCTGTTTTTGGGCATATTTAAGTTTTTAGTAACAACTGTCTTTGTTTCTTTGTGTTCACTGCTACATATCTTAGCAGTTTAGTGCTCTCAGAATCAAAGTCTACATACTGATTCTGTGATTATTTCCTAATACATGATTGTGCATCATAACACCATTGCTCATGCAGAAGCAATAGGATAAAAATACAAGTTGCCAAGTCTGTTAGAGTTCAGAACAATTCTGAAAGCTGGCAAACTTTTCCTTCATCTGTTACTTGTAAGTATGCAGTAATTCTAATTTCAACAGGTAAGTCCTTATTGTAGTCCAAAGCTTCAAGGCTGGAGTTCCTCAAAAAGGAAGGACAAAGACATGAGCTGTCCACAACCCAGGAAATGGTGACAACTTGACCACCAGGGACATCTTCCCATAATATCTGTGCAATGTGATCTGCGGAGCTGCTTAGGGGCAGTTTCCACCAACAGCCCAACCCTCAGCACACAAATAAATGGGAAGTGGCAAGTCATGCCTCATATCAAGCCAACAAGCCAGGGCTGGCAAAGGCCAGGGCTGAGCACAGGGACATCTGTGACAAAGCTGAGGGCCCAGGGCTGAGCTGAAATGGGACTCCTGAGCACTGGGTGCCTGCATGGGGGTCATGTTAATGTAATGTAGGTCCACTCAGAACCTTTACAACACTTAGATGCAAGGGTTTCAAATCAGTAAAGGCATGAGGCAGCTTTCTGTGTGGTATACCAGATGGGGAGCCCTAACTGGAAGTTTATCTTGATCTGATTTACAGTAAAAACATATTTTCCATTATTATTTATTATCATTCCACAACTCCTGCGTATTAGCTGCTCAGATTCCAAATATCCTCATACTTATTGGCAGAAAGAGCATAAATTTGCTCTCTGCATCTGTAGCTAACCATATATAATGTAACATTTTGACATAATGAATCCAATAAACAAGGGCGATTTTATTTCATTTTATTTTCCTTACCTAATTGCACAAAACCTAAAATATTTATTTTAAAAATTAAAAAGAGGGCAACTTGCAGAACACTTAATAAACAGAAAATGTATTTGGTTATTTATTACCCTACTGAAAATACCAGCATTCCATTTACATAAGAATTTTTTTTTTAATTTATTATGACTTTCCCTTTTTTTAGATAGTGAACTATTTTTAAGAAGAGAAAAACAGTACACTCTTTTCATGTAAATTACTTCAATCTTCTGCTCTTTCATTACAGATACATTTCCTGGTTTGTTAATATCCAGAAAAACTGTGATTGGAGGGTGCTACTTTTTTTCTCAGCCCTTAGAACACACAATCAAGGCATTCCCTGTAGTGTGTTATCCTGTGGGTCTGCACTTCTGAAAATACTATGCCATCATCCTTGACAGTTCATTAACAGTGAGTACCAATAAAAGTTGTGCAAGTACAATAAAGGGTGAGAAGGAGCTTACTAATTTTTTTTTACAATAAGATACAATTCTTTAAATTTCAGTCCAGCTCATTTTGATAATCATAGTTCAGCATGTTTTGGCTTTTCTTCCAGAACATCATCAGACAGCTGCAGTCATGACACCTGTCTCTGAGGGTTCCCAGGTGTGTGCTAGCCTGGTCTGGAAGTCACACATCATGAGGCAGTCCCTTGGTTGTGTGCCTCTGATGCCTTTAAGATACACAGGAGCACTAATGTGCATATTTAGCTTCCAGCTCATCTGGCTTACATCTGGCCACCAGCTGTAGTGTGCATTATCCAGTCATCACACTCTTTTCAGGCATCCAAAGGTCTAACAGGTTGGTCAGTGGTGATCACCATAATTCCTTAGACTCAGGAGACTAAGATTTGGCCACTAGCGCTAGGGCAATTCTGATATAAGGCAACCAAGGAAAGAGTTCATACCTTCTAGTAGAAATATTAATTCTTCACAGAAAGGAGACCTGATGATATTAGGCACTGCGTTATAACTAAACAATTGAGAAAAAGGAGGAAGTTGGGAGGGGCTCTGGGAATTTTTACCTTTTAAAAAACTTCCATTATTTTACACCCTACACTGCGATAACAGCAGGCCTAATCACTGGATTAGGATGTTATTGCTTTGGAAACCTCACCGTATATATTTGCAATTCTGAACAGCTTGCAGAGGTCTGCTTATGAAATTCACAGAGATACTGTCAACTTTGGTGAAGGCTAAAATAAAAAGAAGTAACAACAAGAAGCCTGCTTTTTCTCTTACTACTGTGAGATTCAGGCTTGTTCCCTGCACTCTGAAAGTGAGCTTTCCACTTTTTTTTTAATATGAATGCCATTTACTAATAGTTATTACAAAACTATTTCTGGATAGTTGTTGATTTTGTTCTGAATTTTTTTTTTTTTTTTTTTTTTTTTGCCAAAATTCTCAGAAAAAGATAGCCTTAGAAACCAGTCAGGGACCATCAACTTCTTGATATAGTGGTTTCTCATAGGAAAATACTCCAATTATAGTGATGGAAACTAAGACATTAGAATACAATGCAGATGGAGCACTTTTTTATATAGCAGAAGGACTGGTGGGGTGAGTTGCCCTTTGGTACATTGAAAATTTGCATAGTGTGGACATTGGTGGGAGCCCAAAACGAGGAAGAGAAGAAAGAGAGTAGCTGGGCAGGGAGCATGACGGGAGACCAGGCAGATACAAGGAACCTGTAACTAAACAGTGCTCAATCCCTATTTCAGCTTTTGGCCTATATTTTTAGAGAACTTTGTAGACTAAAACACCTTATCATAATCATTCTGCAGCACTACTCTTTTCAAAATTTCGGATAAGTTTGGTTTTTTAGATGCATACAGCCAGTGAAAGAGCACTCTTCTCCATTAAATTACTTTTCTTTAGCAAACTATTTACTGTATTTTAATAAAAATAATGGATATTTCAATTTTTTCAATGCTTCTCTGAAAGTTGAAGCTAGACCATTCATCCTTCATGGCCATGAGGAATGAAAGACAGCTTGGAAGGGCTTTGGTCTAGTGGAAGTTGTCCGTGCCCATGGCAGGGGTGTTGGAATTGGACAATTTTTAAGATCCATTCCAATCCAAATCACTTATTCTTTGACAAGGCTCCTCGTGAGGTTCATGGTCTAAAGGACAGGAAGAACAGAAAAAGGAAGAAGGAAATTAAAAGTCTGGAAAGGAGACTCTGTATGGAGTCTGGAAAAAATATAAAATATAATTTCTATACCAACCAGCAGAGCTGAGGATAAAAAGGGGCTTTCAAGGAACATAAATGTGAATAGAAGAGGCGTCTGTCTCTGACCTAATGAGAGCTGTTTAATGCTTAAGGATCATTAGTAGGAGTCTCAAGCATTGCTGTACATTAGGATGAAATGTTGGGGAAAAACGGAATTTTAAAGAAGTGAGATAGTGAGCCAATCAATGCTTTAATGGGAATGACAAAAGACATAATGGTACTAAGCAGCTTCTAATGTAAGACCAAAGGAAATTGGATTGACAAGACAGAAGAACAATTTGCAGGTGTCCTTACAGACCCAACACTATTTTGTTCATTGGTTCTCCAGACAAGTAATTTTTTAATAGTAGAAGACACATACTTGTGCCTCTTAGAAGGCCAGATATTAAAGAAACTCTGTCTCCAATTTGTCATTTCTGTCCATTTTCATTAGAAAGTCCATATAATGGTAAGTGATAAGAGAGCTAAGTTGCTAAAATAAGAAAATCAGAGAATTAGCATTTATCCTGATTCCTTGGATGAGGCTGTCAAGAAAAGAGCTTGTGATGATCACAGGACATTAGCTTAGAAGCTGCTGAAGTTTGTTAATTTTCATTAGTTCCAAAGTGTTAACTCTAGAAATAAAAAAATCCAAATGATTTTAGAAGACATTCTTTAATAATTAAGAAATTAGGCTCATATTATGCTTACCTACAAAGGTTTTTATAACATTGGATTTTGCTCAGCCTATTATATTGAATTTGATATTAAGTATCAGTGGATTTAATTATTAAAGGAATTTTATTCACATTTCATCATGAGAGGACAGTGTATAATTCTAGTTTACTTCACCACATCTTGTCTTGTCTAGTTCATTTGGTATTAATGCATCCCAATTCGCTTTCCACCTTTCAAATTGCTTCTGTTAGCATTGATTTTGCAAGTATTTTACCAATAATTTCTCATCTGAAAATATTAAGATGTAATAAGAATATTTCTTATGAAACACACCTTCTAGCTCATATCAGATGATGTATTCATGCATTCAGGATCTATTCTGTGTTTTTTATGGAAAATAAGCTAATGGAGATTAACAAAAAAAATTAAATCGAGATAAGAAGTCATGTTGGGAACTACTAAACTTGTTAACATTTGAGAATATACAGAAAGACAAGGTCCTTTCCACAAAAGCTCTGCAAAGCATTTTCAAAACCAGTTTTATTAATCTATGTTAACCAGAGTGATATTTGAAGCCTTGCTTTGAAAGGTTTGAGAAGGCTATGGAGATATTGACAACAATATATTTAGCATCTCTAGGATTGTATATGTGGTTTGTCTTCTGGAAAAGTTAAGGTGAAATCTATTTTGTGGACTGCAAACAATGCTGTTTCAGACCTCAGCCAGTTTCTCTGGAGATGCAGAATGGAAATGAGACATACATAGGGTCAATGAAAAGAAAACTAGGCAGGGTGACAGAGAAGGACGGTAATGAAAAGTGGGTTTGCAAATGCAGAAGAGTTTGAAGGAGTCCTTTGCAAAATACCTACAGGCAAATGTTATATTAGACATATGAGATGTCCCTAAGATCTAACCACCTAAAACAGACTTCTTGATGTCTGATATGTGATAACTCTAGAACTGAAGATACTGGGAAGCATCATATTTTTTCAAAATAAGAATTGAAAAAATGAATTGAAATATGAGAAAAACCTTCAGGCATGCTCTTTCCTGATTGCATCCTAACCAGTTTATCTATCCCATTACATACACTGAAAAGCATCACATGTGCTAGGAATGCTCTAATATGCTGAACTGGCTTAAAGCTCATAGTAGAGGCTTCTCCACATAACATCCCTTCTACTAGATAAAACATTTTGTGGAAATCAGTCCTTATATTTCTGCATCTCGCATCTGTTTTAACTTGCTCATAGATTTGACCTCTGTTTGTTAAGCATAATACTGAAAATCCATCAGTTCTATTATTAGTTTTGTAAGGCCAGACTCAGTGAACTCAGCATTTTAATGCTTTAAATGCACTCAATAAAATTTCTTCAGTCACCGTGGTCCTTTCTCAAAGCAAAGCATTTTAGAATGAAATACTTAAACTGTAAATTCATGGCAATTGAAACAATGAGAGTGGTTCATTTACAACTTAGCTACAAGTAATGGGTGCATTGTTCTTGGAGATTGTTTTTTCTTATTTACCACTTAAAACAGAATATCATATCACTAAATCTGCTGTATTTGTATTGTACTTGCCATCTTAACAGCATGTTAGCCTCTGTTTTTGTGAAGTAAAAATAAAGCTTTAATTTTTCTATTCTTTACTGCATTTACTACTCTCACAGAAACATCCATCCTCTCATTCCTTTTCACAGAGCAGTAATTTTTCCTGCAAATATTGCTTTAAAAAAATTATTAAATATTTCAGCAAACTATCGCTTTATAAGAGGAAGTATAGTAGAGTTCACCCTATAAAATGACAATTTATATCTTTCAGAGAGTTGGATTTTTAGAGGTTTTTTAGACATTTTTCTCTTCACTTTTTTCAGAAAACTATTTTAAAATTTGAGTTACAAGTTGCTAAAATCTTTTCGGAACAATTTTCAGCTGAAAAGACATCATAGCTTTATCTGAATAAAAACATTTCATTTCAACAATTTTATTCAGCAAAATTTTCAATGTTGACTACCATTTTCCCAGAGTCTGGATCAGAGTCGGTTGGAGGGAAAGCCTGGACAGGATTTTCCTCGAGTCCGGACCGGAGTTGTTGGAGGGAAAACCTGGACTGGATTTTTCCCAGCATACGGACCAGAGTCGGTGGGAGAGAAAATCCGGAGCAGGTTTTCCCGTAATCTGGGTCGGAGTCGGTTAGAGGGAAAATCCAGAGTGTTATGCATATTACATGCCAGGTATTATGAATATTACATGCCGCATATTATGAATATTACATGCCGCGTAGTATGCAAATTACGTGCCGCATATTATGCGGTTTACATGCATATAATGCAAATTATGCGCTGCGTATTATGCAAATTATGCACGTATAATGCATATTACGTGCTGCGCAGTATGCATATTACGTGCTGTATAGTATACAAATTTTGTTCCACATAGTATGCAAATTACGTGTGTTTTATGCAAATTACACGCTGCGTTTTATGCAAATTATGTGCTGCATAGTATGCAAATTACTCACAGCGTAGTATGCAAATTATGTGCTGCGTAATATGCAAGTTACGGGTGCAATATGCAAATTACGTGCCACGTAGTATGCAAATTATGCACCACATAGTATGCATATTACGTGCCGCATATTATGCATATTAAGTGCTGCGTAGTATGCAAATTGCGTGCCACGTGGTATGCAAATTAAGCACATTTTTTGCAAATATTTTTCCATGTAGTATGCAAATTACATGCATTTTATGCAAATTGTGTGTCGCGTAGTACGCAAATTACACACATATTGTGCATATTATGTCCTGTGAAGTATGCAAATTACACGCCACATAGTATGCAAATTACGTGTCGCGTAGTATGCATATTACGTGTCACATAGTATGCAAATTACATGTGTTTTATGCAAATTATGTGTCGTGTAGTAGGCAAATGACACAGGTATTATGCATATTATATGCCGCATAGTATGCAAATTATGTACCGCGTGCCCAGAGTCAGTTGGAGTTAAAACCTGGACCGGATTTTTCTCGGAGTCTGGACCAGAGTCGGTTGGAGGGAAAACACGGACAAGATTTTTCCCGAAATCTGGAATGGAGTATGCTGAAAGGAAAACCCCTTGAAAGGGAATCCTGAACCTAAAAAAAGGAAGATCAAAGCTAAGGAGAGATACTCATCCCCGCTGAAAATAAAGCAAAACATTTCAATTATGAGAAATGTTCAAAGAGAGAGAGAGAAAAGTAAATTGCAACTGTCAGGGTCACCTCCCCTGCCAAAGCTCAAAGCTACAATAAAAAGGTCAGCTGCAATGTGAACAAATTTTGTGGAAAAGGGATGCTTTTTAAACTTCTGTGAAAGAAGCCACGTCTGGCATGTTTGCTGTGACAGACCAGTGAAATCTTGCCAACAAATGAATTAACAGTGACATACAACATTAAAACCATGTCAGCATGGTCTTACATGGCAAGGTCAGAAGATGAGTAGCTTTTTGCAACCCTGTCAAATCAATTACTACAGGCCACTTCAGAGGTCAGCTCATTGCCCTCACCATGATACAGGTCTGTGCAGCAAGGCTACACACAGGGTAAATGAGTGGTCTGTGACCCAGAGTGAGTACAGCCTAAATAGCTCTGCAAATAATAGAGACATCAGTGTGGCAGCAGGCAATGCAACACCAGGGCTGGAGGGGCCCAAATTAATGGGGAGGAAGTAGCAATGGATAAGTTAAAGGCCTCTGCATGTTCTCTAGATCCCACATTGCGTGGGTATATGATAAAATCACCAACCACAACCCCTAAGTATTATTTTGTCCTCACAATCTAATGCTTCAGTACATCAACTGCATCACATTTTTTGTCAGGTTTCAGCCATCTCCTTTGATACATTCTCCTCCAGATACCTTTAGATTATTAAAGGTAGAAAACAGATAAATGGGAGTTTTTCAGTGCTATAGGTGTCATCCCATATCATTTTCAACTTACAGACAGACTGAATTTGCTCAGCATGTTTGCCTGCAGCTCAAGGTGATATTTTCCTAGCCAGATCTTTGATACTTTCAAAGCAAAACCATTCTGAGTTTTAGCTGATGGTCATTTCCAAACCTTTCAACTACTAAAGCAGTACAAATGCTTAAGTACTGCAAAAACTCTGTAACATTGAAATAATCTAGAATTTCAGAAGCTGTTCCTGACTCACACTCTATGAAAACTCTCAGTCATGCATAGCTATTGTAACTAGGTTTAAAGCACAAAGACCTGAGACATACACGTGTAATTTGTGTGTCCACTGTGTCTTCAAGGATTTAGAAGTATCATGTTAAAAATCAACTTTTCTCTCTGCCTCAAAGATGTATATGTTGCATTATTAATAATAAGAAGGCTTCCCTGCACTGTTATTTTATTTCAGTACTTTTACATTGTTACCAGAGCTCTTTCAGGGCATTGCCAGCTTTTTAAAGCTAACCCATTCTGCATTATAAGCAAACAGAGCTGAATAAATGTAATCTTTGTGAATACAAATTGTGAGCAGTATTTACCAATGCACAGCTGCAAAATCTCTTTAGATATTTCTTACTTAGACAGAGATGAACCTAAAGGGCAAATTCTAGCCTTATATTCTCAATTTCAGCAGGATAGATTACCTACAAAAGAGAGGGCCAATGTTTAAAAAAAAAAAAAAAAATGAAATGGCACAAAAGAGGAGGCTGTGATGACTTGGTTTGTAGGGACACACTACAAACTCATCCACATTTCACAGTTAGCATTAAACTGAAATATCAAGTAGCACATTTCCTTCACACCAAGCTCAGCATAAAGTGTAAAACACCAGATTTTTTTCTTGTTCAAGCAGCTCACTTGACCATTGCTGTTGCTACATTTTGTAAAATTTTATAAAATCTGCATTATTCACTATATTCTTAAAATAAAATGGATGCAAAAATAGCATTTGGATTATATTTGCTTTTGCTTTTTTATATCTTTACAACCTCAAATGATTACTATACCCTTAAAATGTCATTCCACTAAGATGAAGGGTAAAATAAACCACTGAAAAAAGATGTGAATCCCCTGAGCAAAGTTTGTCAGCTTCAACCATGTCACAGTGAAGTGGGTATGCTCAGCCCTTCCTGAGCTTCAGCACGTTGGTACAACCAGATCCTGAAAACATCATCTTCCTCCCAGAGCTGTAGCTCTGAGAACCAAGGGAAGGAGTGCAGTCATGGCATGCAGAATTCACATAAGTGGGTGAATAATTCAGATATTTTAACTATGCCATCTAGAAATTCCATCCTCAGTTCCAAATCATCCATTGGATACATTTTTCAGTTCTTTCAGGCACTCAGTTTGTAGAAATACAAATCCCACTGGGGCAGAAAAATAATGCTGGAATAATGGGTACATTTATTTTCCTTTCTGTGTGTTAGAACAATTGTAACTCAGTAGCACTCCAGTGAAATGCATATGAATCTCAAAACAACGTCTGTGGAAAACAAATTAAAAACTAAATAAGCCAGAGAGTGAAACAGGAATCACATAGATTTGGAAAGCAGAAAGGAATGCTGATGAATTGCATGCAGCTTTTCCCTCACAAAACCAGGCACGGGGTTTGAATGCTGGCCAAACACACTCATTGTGTTTCAGTAGATCCTCATGACTTAAGACCATGTGTTGTTTTTAAAAACATCAAGTTTATATCTCATTAGCAACATACATTGTTCAGTGCACAAAAAGGGCAGGCGTGGTGATGCTTCCAGTGCTTAAATACCACTTTTTCTTGCTGCTCTTGGAATTCAAAACCTAGTTTAATGAACACAAATCCTGAGTTTGCATCCACATGTTTGTATTACGCTGTTGCTCAGAGTAGTCAAAACCCAAATTTCAGCTAATACATGGGCAATGTTCATGCACCAGAGATTTAAAAACTTGATCCTTCATAGAAACATCATTCTATGAACTGCTCAGAGTCATTGAACTCTGAAAATAATCTGTTGTGATTGATCTCACATATGTTCATAGGCGTTATAAGAAATTTCCTGGAAGTAGAGGACTAGATTTTTAAACTTGTTAGCTAGTTGTTTGCTGATTTGTTTTGAGATTTCTTTGCTTGTTCTGTTTTATGCTGCTGATCATTTTAATCTCCTGAATATAAAAATATACAGCCTCATTATAATCTCGATGAAAAAAAAAAAAAAGTGAAAGGGATTTGGATTGACAATGCATTTGCACAACATTTTCTTTACACTAAAATTCCAGAAAAAATTTTTGATTTCCCCACATCTTTTTTCTGTGATTAATGATTCTTTGATAACAAATCTGGAATGTTATTTAGTGGCAGAATGTCTTATCTGTGATTTGTTAAGGTACACTGCCTGGAACCACAGTAGCCTGCTTCTCCAGTACAATACTATCTTCTTCCTAGAAGTCAGAAAAACGGTCATTTGATGGGTGTGAACAGGTGTTTTTTATAAATCATTAATTAAAAAGAGTTCATTTATGAATTCCAACAGAATGTGATAGATGGATCATTAACTAAACCAACCAGCCAAATACACATCCAATCTAATTTACAACATTGTCATGGCTTATTTTTTTATACAGTAGCCTATTGAAAAAGATGCTTGTGGCTACAAGTGATTTATATTCTAAACCTAAATGTCTTGAACCTACATTTGGCACTATTTTATGTGACATTCTGGATCAGGCAGCTTGTACTTCTTTCCTTGAAAGTATCAAAATTCAATTTGACTTGAGACAGAATTAATAATCTGATAACAAATATACAAATATGGAAGTGATGACATCTAGATTTCAGAAGCTCCTTTTTTTTTTCCTGTGGAGTGTTACTTTTTCCTGAAAATCACATGGCATTCCCATTTGAGCTAAAATACTTTTTCACTGCAATAATTTTCTGTTCCATAAAACTGCAAATAACTAAAAATACAGGTATTTAATTTTCTAAGGAGAATCCCTAATGAAAAAAAAGAAAACAAACCCCATGTTGTTTATGTCTGTCTTTTGAATTTGAAGTTATTAATACTATCAGGTATAAGACTACAAATAATTGTTTGGTCAAGGACTGTGGTTCTTTGGGAGTTTTATGTATTTGAAAATCACAAAGGATACTGTGAACATCAGGAAATCCATAGAAAAAATTCTATTATATTTTGCTGAAATATAGGATACACAGGTATCTTGTACAGCTAATATTGATTTTCAGGTAGTATTGACTTTATGAAGAGTTGACAGTAATTTCACTTTCCTTATCTGGTGCTGGAAAGCTGTTGGAACCAAAAAGACCAACTTCAGCTGAATCTTTAATTAATTGGAGTAGTGAACAAAGTCTGCTATTGCCTATCTTGCTGTTAAGTCAGGTCTTGGATATTTGCTTGGAAGATTATTTTACGAGACAAAACTGTGGAAATAAAGGAATTTCACTTAAATTCATGACAAGTTTTTAATCACATGATTATAGTAATTTTGATTCTGATTTGATGTGAAATGAAATAAAAAACTCTTGCTTCACTAAAGGAGAAATTAATTTTTTTGAAAGGTTGAGTTATTGATACTAGCTTAAAAAAAAAGGAAAGAGCATTTCTTCCCAGCTCTCTGCAACTCTAGACTCTCTAGACTTGCAGTAAATTAAACTGATTAATAAATGAAATCCATGCTGTTTCTAAAAGGAGGTGCATTGCAGCAGCCCCATGCAAGAGATGCTCACAAAGACCACAGTGAGGGAAATCATCTTATGTACACAAATATAAAGGTAGCCATCACTCATCAAAACACTTAATCTAAAACTTAAATCCTATCTAAGAAATTGGACTTCTGAGTTCAAAAAGCTAATTAATTTTTATATTCATAACTGTTCAGAGGCCCCAGGGAAACAATGTATTTTTAAGCGTGCTGGAGCATGGCAGGTGGTAGTTTTCACCACTGTTATCAGTTGTGATCTGGAATGCTGACAGACAATTTCTGTAGGCCATTTCCCCCTTTTTTTAATTACTTATGCTTTGTGAAATGATCTTTTTTCTTTGAGAAAACAAGGAGTATATTTTAGAGAAAACAGGCCTACATTCGTAGAGGCCGAAGGAAAATCACAGCACAAACCACAGCACAATATAGTGCTTAATGTATCACGTAGAATTGTTCTCAGAAATCTTTCAGAATGAAGGAAAAAAAAAAAAAAACAAAACAACAAAAACAAAAGCAAACAAAGATTGGGAACAAAGAGAACAAGGAGATAGGAAAAGTTTAGTATAGGCAGAATGTCCTTCTGGGGGAGATGAAACATATCCTCATCTATCAACCCTTTGATCAGCTTTACTTTTCTTCCCCATTTCCCCAGAGGGAACTAGGAGATTTGCTCTGCTAAAGCCAGCATGTTTTGCTGATAAGTAATGCTTGCCTTGCCAGGATCTTGCTACTTACTGCTCTTGCTGCTTTAATGGTGCAGCTATTTATTTTGCCTTCACGGCAGGAAAACAAATATTTTGGCTAAATTTCCTTGATGTCCTGGTTTACTCACCTTACAATTTGTAAGCGAAAGAGAAATTACCAATGAAAATAATTTTCTTGCTACCATGTCAATGAAGAAGTAAGTAATCTCTTTGTAAGTCAGGGATTTCTTGCAAAGTTACAAAAAATCTTACCTGTCCTTTTGTTACCAGAAGAGCTGAATGAATGTTACACATTGGCACAATTTTTACATTTTTTTCTATCACAGCCAATGAGTGTGAGCCTATGTGAGAGAACAGAGAGGGCAACTTCCGATACTTTGAGCAGGTTCTTTCTCTTAATACACCAAGTATATAATCTGAAAGCACCTTTCAAAGACCGGAAAACTGTTCCAAGGCAGAAACATTTTTTCTGATTTTATTTTTAAATTTGATGCATGTGTGTCTAATACTTATACATATGTTTCATAATTTAAAAAGAAATATTTAACAATCAACTTTTTATTCTTCTTTATGAAATCTATGTCCCAGCAACAACAGCACGCAGCACTTGTCACCATACATGCTTGTGGTTTATTTCCAGTCAAAGACACAGGTTACACATTAAAATTTATTGTAACGCCATTACATTTTACCATGGGCAAGGACTGCAAATTATGCTGAAATATGAAATAAGTTTTTACTTGTCTTTTAATGAGCAGGATAATGGATTATAATTAAAGTGCCACAAACTTGTCGCATGTGAGGCAATAATGATAATAATAAAATGCAAACTCTCAAGAAAGGATGTATGACAGGACTAATTTTTTTTTCAACAAACAAAGCTAATAATTGTTCTTTGTTTTTTACTTCCTGTAGCTGTAACTACTTTGTTAAGTAGACATGAAGAGGAGATGTAGAAGTTTATGAGTTTTTAAACAGAGATGATCAAACTCAGCCTTGCTGCTGGCTGCATCTGGGGACAGGGAGCTGTGGCAGCCTCCCCTCTGTTGGGATGTGCTGGATTAAGTAACACCCCACAGTCTGCCTTACCTTTTGTGGCTTGCTCAGTTTTTTGAGCTTTTGTCCACAGCAGGGTTTCTCAGAGACTCCTGCACCCTGATTTGGTGGGAGCTAAGTGCTCAAGTGCAGCTTGGGGAAATCCATCTTCAGTAGTAACAAACAGCAGGACAGCTCAGTGAAGGTCTGGTCTCAAAATTTCTGTAACACAACCTTCTCCTAAGGATTTCCTTCCCAGCAGCAGCTTTAAGATCTGTAGCCTTTTCACTTGATTTGCCAGGGAAAATTTGCCTCTAAACATTGTAGTTCTGCATGGACTCTCTGAAAAAAAGATTTGTTTAATCTGTTTTTGAAACTCCAGTTTTTAGTATCCTCAGGAATCTGGGAAAGATCCAAAGGTAATTCCAAATGGCAGTGGATTCCCTGAACTTAGTCATGGTCCTCAGGAATCTGGGAAAGATCCAAAGGTAATTCCAAATGGCAGTGGATTCCCTGAACTTACTCATGGTCCTTGAAAGCCAGTCTTGTATTATATTTCTTTCATGTCTTTAGAGTCTAGCGAAAAGCCTCCTTTTATGCAAAGGAGACAAAACATATCCCTCTGAAGAGTTTAGGAAGTGAATTCCTAAAACTAAACTATTTGGTATTTTTAATTTTAAGGGTCTTACCCTGGCCCTTAATACTTTTTTTAAATTGAATTATTAATGTGCATGGTTAAGACGTGTATTCATTTGTTGAAAAAAAAGAATACTAATAAAACCAAATTTTAAGTAATTTATCTATAGAAGTAGAAATTGGAATTCAGTGAAAAATTCAATAGAAAAAACTGCCAAGTGAATATGAGGTCATTTAAAAAATGAATAATTTGATAGGAACTGGGTTTTTTTATTAAAAATCTTTGTTATGAAGATTGAAATAAAACTGAAGAGTCTTTATTTTTCCTTATTTGTACAAAGCCTTAAATATGTTGGATTTTGACGTTTTATTCTGAGCAGTACTCAAGTAAAAAAGTTTGTATCTTATTTTGTGGGATATTGTTTAAAGTAGTTAAATTTCTTGAAATGATAAATTTGAGCAAAATCTTTGTAGGAATAGTCTGTGTCTCAGAACTTCTCTCCAAAGTGAAACTACATTTGTAAAATTATATAAAAAACTGCAAAAATTGAAGTGTGCTTTCAGGTTTTTGACACCTGCCCACACATTTTTTACATACAAAGGTTCAGTAAGCCCTTCATAATTGGTTTGTCTTTATACAAACCAATTTATTTATCTCTTTAAAAACAGGAAGACAGATAATCACAGCCCTCTAGAGATTTCTGTATAAATTAAAGTGTTATAACTCAGATGGCAAGAGATACTGCATGAAAATAAAAGTAAACAGTATTGGTAAGTAAGTGGGTTTTGGATGACTTCTACTGTTAGAAATTATGTTTTTAATTATAGAATCGTAGAAAAGACAAGATTGGGAGTGACCTTGAAAGATTACTTGGTCCAAATTTTTTGGATAAGTCAGGCTAGATGAGATTACCTAGCACCTACTTGTTTCATTCAAACCACTTTCTTCCTTTCTAGGAGGACTAAAATTATTTAATGACAATTCTGAGACAGATCAACAGATGTTCTGGAATAATTCACTTGTCTGGAATAATTCAGTACTCTGGATACTTCTTCATACGGCTTATGCATTAAGGATGAAACTAGAAAATTTGAAAATGGAAAACTGCAGAGAGTCTAAAAAGTCTACATTATTTGAACCACCACCAGGATGCCTGCCTCACAAACACTGGTTTTATTATTTGCAAAGAGGACAGATGTTCAATTTTGACAATAAAAAAAATTCCTAAAACTCCTATTTGGGTGTTTTGGGCTAAGTTCTTTTATTAAATTTTAGATAACAATTTTCCTGTCATGTTATTGAATTAATTATTCCTTGAACTGTTTTACTTCTTAGAGCTCTAGAGAACTGCCATACATTTCATTAAAGCTGCAATGTAATTTGCCTTAAAATATTTAAGATTAATGAAAGCATCCTTGGCAATGAAAATTATTGAAAATGAAAAAATAATTTGAATGGCCTTGGATGTGAACAGTGCATTACATGGACAGAAGACTGGAAAAAAGAAAAAAAAAAAACAACAAAGAATGCTTAAATGGCAGTATTATTTCTGAAAATATGTGTGTCAGTGCATTATATCAGCTTACATTAAAGTGCCTCTTCTTGTTTGATCCAAATAAAAAATAATTTGTCACCATGAACTCTCTTAAATTACCTACATAGGTTTTGTATTAAGATTTTGTGTGACTGCATAACTTAGTATGAAGTAAGGGGCATAAGTATCACTGGAATTTACCTGACAGCATTAAACTCTTTTGCTTTTAACAGTGAGGGCACGTTTGCAAACCTATATTTGCAAAAGATAGTTGCTTTTTTGTACCCAGTGAAGATATGGAAGTATTTGTGCCCCTGGATAGATTTTAGGCAAAATATATAATTTTGTAAAGTGGTGTTGAAAACACAGTGCAAGCAAATGATGCCCACGTTCCCATAAAAGCTTTAACTGGACCTCTAAACACTGATTAGTACAAAATTCTTTTTGGAATTTAATATATTAATAAGATAGTAATCTTATCTGATTTTACCTGTCAATTACCTAATCAAAGCTGTTAATATAAAAACCTTTTCTCTTAAGCTGGCATCACGTGCCCCTTCAGAGAGCAACCTGTCCCATCATGAGTCATGTGTTCTGCACCACAGGAGTGATGCACCCACAGAGGAGTTAATTTGTCTCTATTGATTCCAGTGTGGGTTTCCAGCACATGGCAGCATGCTGTGCTTAATAATAGGTATACTTGTTACTATACCAAAGAAAATAATGTAAATTTAGTGATTTAATAATATACCTAGGGGTATGTTCTATTTATGTAGCACATTTCTCAAAGGAGAAAAGAAAGGTGGCTAATTTAAATAAGCAGTTACTCTAGATATTTCTTTCAAATTGCTTCTGTGCCTTCAAAATAAATAAAAGAAAATCAATTAAACCCACACCCACCAAACACATCTATCTGATAGTATTCTGTCTTTATAATTTTACCTAATTATTCTAAGGAAATTTCTTTTGTTTTTCCCCCTAGAGGACCAGAGTCTGACCAGTGTTACAGGACAAATCCTTCAATATTCTGTCCAGGGTTAGCAAAATGATTTTTCAGTTTGAAATATTTGGTCCTTTTATTTTGTTTTTCCCCCTCAGGAATGAAAAAACAATGTATGGATTAATAGCAAAGGAGGAAAATAATATATTTTTTATTAGTGTGGTGGGTCACTTTAGAAAAAGAGAATAAGACTAGATTCTCATTTAAAAATGCTTAAGGATTTCATGTACTGATCATTTAATGAAAAAAACATAAACATTTCTTGAATGGCATAATCCACTTGCTAATTTCAGAACTCAAAAATGTGTAGTAACCATTGGCAATAATCACAATGCAAAATATTTAGAGCTACTTGTACTCTGAGTTCTTTGACAGCCACACATAAATAAACACCAATTACACTCAGAGTCAGGCTTTAACAGTACTGCCATTGGAGATGGGCAAAAAAAAGCTCAGTGACTGAGTCACCAAACTCAGAGCAGTTTCCTTCCCAAGCAGGGAGGATATATCAGACATTAAATTTCTCATTTGATTCCAGCCAGGTTTCAGATTTGTTTGACTTACAACATTTTCAGGTGAACCTTTTCTGAACTGTTTGTTCTTCTCAGGGTAAATCACCCTCAGAGCAGCACAGACTGCCCCTGCAAAGGGGAAATCATGATTTTTTTCCCAAGTGAGATGAAGAGCAGCAATGTCTCCAGCCCTTCCTCCCCATCCTGGGAAACAAAGCAATCATTTTTGCTATTACACTTGCTATCAGTTTAGCACGAGGCTTCCAGCTTCCTCTTTTCATCTCTCCCAGCTTTCTAGTTTCTTGTCTGAACGCTCTTCATAATTTTCAAATTTTTCCTGTTAGTGGATTCAATACTCCAATAACTATTACTTTGCAGTGCAACACAAAGTGACCCCGATTTTCCATTCACTGGATTTTCTTCATTTTCTGAGGGAAAAATAGTACTTCATTAAATATCTATTCATCTGTGTTGTTGGTGATATGCAACATTATACCTCGAAGAATCTATACTAATTTTTTTTTTTTTATTTTTTTTTAGCTATTTGTTTGAGAGAAAAAGAGGAGAGGGTTGCGTGATTCAAAGGGTATTAATGCAGGATTTTTGAAAGGAAGGTTTAATATATCATTATTGCTAACCATTACATGGACATCCTGCATCACCAACGTAATATTTATATTTTAAGATGACATAGACTTTTGAATAGCAATTTAGAGTTCCATTAAAAATCATAGATAAATATTGGGTTTAAGTTTTTGAAAACCCAAAAATTCAAAACAAGATGTCATTCTTTTTCTGGCATTATTTTAAAGCCATAAATCCCATTTCTCAACATTAAGAGCTTTCATGTCTTAAAACTGATGATATAAAGTATTGTAGCGTTTTGCATTAATTTTTCATTTTCTTGTTGTTCTTTTTGTGGAAGAATAAAGCCAAGCATTCTAACATCAGGAAAAATGTTTGTTTTGCTATAGTGTCAGGGATGCTATTTTTGCATGAGGCTGCCTTACCACCAGATGATAGCTGAAATAAGGAGTGATGGTGACAGAAGAAAGAATTTACCTTTTTCAACACATATATAGAATCACTGCCATTAAAGAGAAGAGGAAACTACATAAGTTTTGAAGGACAAATTTCTATTCAGTAATTCTTTGTTGTAGTAGCTATTACTTCACTGTTGATATTGAAAGAGACTCAGATGCTTCATGCAAAAATTTGATTCAACATTATGACATTGTGGCCAATGCCTTGATATAGCAGACACTGGAGATGTTGGGATATGTGAGCAGGAATAAGGAGGAACCAGGCTATGACTGAAATAAGCAAAAAAGCATAAGAATTTGCTCTAAGGATATTCTGGTTTTGTGGAAAAACTACAATAAATGAGATGATCATGTAGACAAATAGATAAAGCTAGGAAAAAAGAGACAATATATTCTCATATTCAAGCCTTTGGAGCATGCCACTGTAACTTCAGCTTGGTTTGATGTAGTATTGATGTTTGTTACATTTAGATAAGACTTAAAATACCTAGGCCTCGAGAAGAATACAGTGATAATAAAGAAGTAAACTCATGTTCTTAAAGGTAATTAAAGTATCATGATAGAATGCTGCAATTTTGCAGAAAATATTTATGAAGAGGAAAAAAAACAGGTTTCAGATAAAATGAGATTTTTAATATTGTTGCAGAAAGTTTCTTTACAGAAGGCGTCTTAAATTCAATTTCAGAATAAAATACTAATTCCTAATTCAAAAAACTATTTTTTTTATCTACATCCTAGATTTACACTGTGCTATTTCACAAAATGTTAAGGGAATTTAAATAAAAAATGTCATGTCAATTGAAATCATACTTCTAGGTGTTGCAAAAACATGAAATCTTTTCATGACATGCACTTCATTGTTTTGGAGTGAAAGCACACCTGCGAGACAAATTATACAGATAATTCTATATGCAGGATTACATATCTGTGTTACAGTTTGGGAGGACTAATAAGGACCCTAATAAAAAAGACTACAAGTCAAGAGGGAGATTTGGATCTCTCCTTTCCAGATTTTTTTCAGATTTTTTGTTGTCTTCCATCCCCATTCCCACAAAGGCGCCCAGAGATACCAGTCCACATTTATTTTTAAGTTAGAAAAAAAATCCCAAAAAACAAACCAAACCAAACCAAACCAACCAACCAACCAAACAAAAAACAAAACAAAACAAAACAAAACCCCACCCAAACCAAAACAAACCAAACCAAAACAAAAAAAAAACCCCAAAATCCGAAAAACCCTATGAAGGGTAGAAAGTGTATTTCCAATACATTAAGTTGTCTGCACTGTAGNGAAAGCACACCTGCGAGACAAATTATACAGATAATTCTATATGCAGGATTACATATCTGTGTTACAGTTTGGGAGGACTAATAAGGACCCTAATAAAAAAGACTACAAGTCAAGAGGGAGATTTGGATCTCTCCTTTCCAGATTTTTTTCAGATTTTTTGTTGTCTTCCATCCCCATTCCCACAAAGGCGCCCAGAGATACCAGTCCACATTTATTTTTAAGTTAGAAAAAAAATCCCAAAAACCAAACCAAACCAAACCAAACAAACAAACAAACAAAAAACAAAACAAAACAAAACAAAAACCCAACCAAACCAAAACAAACCAAACCAAA
>VXBB01016992.1:317-39966 GCA_013399915.1 Illadopsis cleaveri | reverse complement strand
TGTTAGTTGGAGGAAAGAATGGGAAAAAATGTCAGGGAAACTACAAAATGCTAATATATCGTAAAAACCTGTTGCTAATTGCATGAAATGGCAATTATACTTTTGCATTCTAATACGTTGGCTTTTATTCATTGTTTAAAAACGTTGATGATTTATTCATGTAGTTAAAAATAAACTTTTCCTAGTACTGTTAGAGAAATTAATGCTAAATAACACAAATTACTGCTAAAATAAAATGTACTTTGTATTAACATGATAATGACATTTCTGAATATACTGAGTATCGGGAAATGTTGCATATGACAAGAGAATATTAAAGCCTTTCTGGGTTTACTTGTGTTTGTGTCTTTATGTGTATGTGCGTGTGTGTGTGTATATGCATTCACAAAGAGAAGCATTTTCCTATAATTTTCAAATTTTGAATTTGAAGATTCTGGCTCTCTGTGCCTGACTCTTTCAAAATGGTGTTCCAGCAGGAATTAAATAAAAGAGAGAACTTAAAAAAAGAGTCTAATACAAGAAATGTACTGATTCCTAACACATAAGGAAAGAACTTTTGAAGTCTTTTTGGAGTAGAGCTCACCAGTGGTGTCAGACATGAGAGGAAGCAGATGTATCTCTAAACCTCATTTCTTTTTTTATTCCTCCTAGTTTTATTTTCTTCATTTACCTTTTCCCACTTTCCCATTTTTTCCATTTTCCCCTTTTGGCCTTTTCATTTTTCTTCTTTTTCTCTTACTTTTCCTTTTCTCTGTCTCTTTCTCTTTCTCTTTCTCTTTCTCTTTCTCTTTCTCTTTCTCTTTCTCTTTCTCTTTCTCTTTCTCTTTCTCTTTCTCTTTCTCTTTCTCTTTCTCTTTCTCTTTCTCTTTCCCTTTCTCTCTTGTCCTCTTGCTCTCTTGCTCTTTCTCTTTTTTCTCTTTCTTTCTCTTTCTTTATCTTTCGCTTATCTTTCTCTTTCTTTTTGCCATTTCTACAGCTGCATATACTTTCATATCCAAAAGCATTCTACTTCCACCTGAATGTGTTTACAGACTTTTATACAATATTACTCTCTATGCAAAGGTGAATAGAAGAAGAAGAAGAAAAAATTCTTTATGAGAATTGTGTGATAGTCAGTAACTGAATAAGTTGTTTTCTACTTTTAGGATTGTGACTTTATTTATTACCTCAAATCGCAACTAAGGAGAAGAAATTAACCTAAATTGTAGTCACTTGACTTTTTTTGTTAATCACTGAATAATGTTTTGGCCACAGATACAAAAAATGGGAAGACACTGATTCTTCCATAAAATACTTTCAATAAAATCTGTTGGGGTTAGGTTTGTTTTCTGTTTTTTTTTTTTCCCTCTAAAGAATTTTTTCCCCATCAGTTACCAAGGAGACCAAATGTTGGGTACTTAACAGTACTTAATCGAAACAAAGAAGTGGCCAAATCTCGGAGCAGGAGATAACGCCAGTTTTGGGAGTAGGANTTCCAAGGAAGACTCCGGCTTTCCCTGGCAGATACCTGTCTTCCCAAACCAAGACAAATCCTATTGTTATGAGCTTCTCCCAGGTATAAAATCTCTGCTGAACACAGTTAGGTAGCTCAATTTGCCTCTGGGTTTTCCCCATGTCCATTTTACTTCTGGAAGCATGAGTTAGTGCATGTAAAGAAGGGGTTCACCTTCATCTGAGTTAATTGAATAAGATAAGTAAATTGAATTTTCTTAAAAACAATAATAGTTATCTGGGTGAGTTAATGAATGCTTAGTATATATAGTAAAGATATGAAAGAGGAAGCAAATGACGGTTGACACAGAAACTCAATATCTCTAATGCAAAGTGTTCTAAGAAGATTGCTTTTATTGTACTTTCATCAATCCTTGCAGGAGAGATTACACAATTTAACAGACATATAGAAGGTGCCACTTTTTCTGATGGCATCCAAAAATAAATTTTCATAAGCAGATGTGTTTCAAGACATTTGTTTTTTCTGCCAATGCTGTAATATTTTTACTCAGATAAATTTGGACTAAAGGTCTATTAAGCCAGGATGACCTTATAGCTTCTTTGTATAGAGTGCTCTACAATTTTTTTAGATTAAAAGGCAAAAGTAATGTTTCCTCTGCTGAGAATTTATGACAACAGCTGAAAGAAAAATGCAAAATGTAGAATCAACGGAAATATTATAGGGTGGAGGAGATATTAAAGAAAAGTATAACCTACTGTGCTGGAAAGAACTTGTTGGAATACTTCAAGGACCAGTCTGGAAAAAACCTAATTTAATATTTGTAATCATGGCATGACCTAAAGTAGTTTTACAGTCATATTAATAAACAATGCAAAGTGGGAGGGCATCACCAATACAGAGAAGGGAGAGTATTGCGCAAAATGAATTATAAAACCTGGAATGAAAGAAATGGAATGAAAATTTGCAGTATAAATAACAAGGTCATTTGAATAGAAAATGATGTAGAGAACACAATGCTGAGAAAAAAAAACTGAGATCAAGAATATAACGTAGTATTATGATTACTCACATTTAGGAAAAATTAAAACAATCTAGAATAAATATAGGAAGAGACTACAGGATAGATAGCAGAAAGATGAAACCATAGAAAATGGAAAAAAGTCATAAAATACAGGGTTCTGAGAGTAACTGGTGCTTTGTCACATAAACAAAGTGTTGGGAAGAAACACTAGAGATGTAAAAAAAAATATTTCTCTTAAAGGCCAAGAACAAGATTTGGCACAGAAGAAAATGTATGTAAGCAGTCTGAATAAATTTTAGACGGAAATTAGAAACCGTCAAGGCAAAATTTTTTTGAGATCTTTTCATTAGCATGTGAGGAGAGACACAGATATCATCAACTTTTCAGAAAAATTAATGATGCAGATAATTGGTTTATGACTGCATGATGTGATCATCTGACTCAACAAAGGAAAGGACTCATATTGCCTGAGCTGGTGATTGTTAGAGTTCTTGGGTTTGTGGAAGCATCAAATTTATTTTTATTTCATAGCTATTGTTCAGGAACTGCATATATCTACAGGGAAGGGATAAGACAATGATTTGGTGATAGTTTCTTACAGAAATTATTCTATGTACATGTCAGCTGCCTGTGTTAAAACTGTCACATAATATCACTATCTTTTTAAAACTAGGAAATTAATAGACTATTGAAAAACTACATATGTAAGAGTACAGCTTCAAAAAATGTATGGAAACAAATTTATATTACTCCTATGGGTTTAAGGGATTGACATTGACCTGGCTCTTACTGTGGTTTCTTCATAGGTCTCTCCAAAATTACTCAATTTAAAAAAAAATCTTAAAAAAAGCACACACAAAATCTGTTCTAAGGACTGAAATATAATGCACAAATTTTCATACTTCCTCCTGGAACCAGTGGAAACTTTTTGTTCACTATGTTTATCTTTTTCTGCTGACTGAGTTTATAAGACTGACCTCAAAAGAAAATGCTCAGACATATGGAGTAACAGCAACAGGTTTGATTTTCTAAAAAGGCTAATAAGAAATAAATCTCCATTATAAGAAAGATTCAGCCTGACAAAAGTCTCAAAGCCAACAATTGACCACAATAGACATTGAATAAAGGATCAAGAATAAATTACTGAAAATCAACAAAGTTAAATACCAAAATCCTACTGCTGTTACGTGTCTCAAGTTGGCTTTTATTGTCAGAGACCCCAGGGAACAAGATTACTTGTTTGTCAAGAAAGAGGACTTTCAACTCTGTAAACAAAGCATTGAACAAGAGATGTTGGTAAGGCAGGGTCTCCATTGGGCAGTAGAGCCAACATGACCGGCAGAAATCAGGGAGTCATAATTGGCCAATTATTACGCAGGAAGCAAGACACAATTTGAAGTCCAAATAATTTAACATTATATTTAAAGGACATCTGCTTGGCTACACTAAATTTTCATGACACCGATAAGCTGACGTAAGCTATTTCTGATGCTGGGAATGGGGTGAGTTTGGCCTTCCTCTCAGTTTTGGTGATACTTTTTCCCCTTGTATTTTCTTCCTCCTTCATGAGGACATGAACACTTAAATCACTGTGTAGTTAAATAAGCTGCTGAATAAATCTGGGCTAAAATTAACCAGCTCTGAGTGTCTTTGTGTGTGTGTGTGTTTAACTGGGATCGATTTCCAAAAGAACTATAAAACCTAATTTTTCAACTGTTTGACAACTTCTGGCAAATGAAATTGCTTTTGGAGCTGCTGAGCTACATTATATTTGCAGTTCCAGTGTCCAATTTCTTTCAGAAGCAGTTGATTTATGAAAAAAAAAATCAAATTAATGTAGGTTGCTTTACACTCTGTCTAACCAAATCAATTTATTTAGCATAAAACATTTCTTGAAAAGTGGCTAAAAATAAGAATATTTTGGAACAAACTGCCAACAGTTTGAACACTGTGCTTCCAATTCTGAGTCTCAAAACCTTGCAGCATTTCAGGTTAGGATATGGTATCAATATGCACAACAATGAATAAATAAATAAAAAAAAATATATATATTATGATCTCTACTGGTAGTGGCCAGCCAGGACCTCATTGAAATTCTACTGAACTTGATCAAGGAAATCAAATCTTTTATCAACAAACTATGCAATTGTTTGGTAGGCAAGTTCAACCGGACTGACTGTACGTCGGCTGTTTTTCAAAATGACAGAAATAGTAATGGATCATCTGGAGTGCTTATTATTTAGTGCTAATGAATGATTGTTTGGAGAGGGAAGAAAAATCAATTATGACAGCTGTGAGAGCTGCTTCCCCCATTCCATTATTCCAAAAATAAATAGCAAACTGCCTGCTAAGGTAGGAAATCAGTTAGCATTCCCAGTGAGCACGAAAGTTATAGGAAAGGAAGCAACTCCAACTAGCGTCTACTGCACATAAATGATGGCAGGGCCCCAAGGTAGAAGCAGAAGTCCTTGAACTATTGGAAAATCCCAGTACTTTTTCCTGCTAGTATTGCAAGTGCTCAACATGCTTTCTCTCCCCAGACAGTTAGATTTTTTCTTGAGCATCAAACTGTGTTTGTTTGGTTTTGTTTTTTTTTTTTTAAACCTTCATGCCTGATCCAAGATGAACAGTGGCTGAGAGGAGATGATGGGTGAAAGACCCTCATATTTGGGCTGCTAAGAATTTAAGGGACAACATGGTTTGAAAAAAATAACAAAAAGAACCACAATTTAAAATCAATTGAAAATTGAAATAAAAATAATAATTCCATTTAAAAAACAGCAGAAAGGCAGTTTAGATATTGTGCAGTTTAGACAGAGCCCAGACAGGGCTGTTCTCACTTAAACACTAGTTAATGTGCCACTTCAGAGGAACTCTGTTGAACTAAACAAGTTAAAAGCTAAATGACAAATACGATTTCAGAAAAGATAGTATGCAGAATGTTGGATCCCTTCTAAAAAGACATCAATTAAGACAAAATTTTTTAGTTTCAAAGGGATTTTTATCAATTTGCATGCAGGTAGCTAGACATATCTAGAATTAGACACAGATACCAGAGTCATCTGACATCTCGGTATTAAACTGATCACCAAGGAAGAGTCTGGTTTCTCTCCACTTCTCAGGACAGAGGGAGCCCTCATTTGCTTTCTGAGATCAGAAGGAAATGTGACAATGAAGCCATGGAGTTGGATTGTGCCAAAGCTCACAGAGGAGTGCTGAGAACCATTTCCCTCCTCTTTGCCTTGTCAATCCCATATCTTATGGAGCAGACCCAGCAGATATCTACTCTCCTGCTCAATGGCAGCCTGCTGTGGCCTGTGTCTCACTCTGCTTTTTCTCTCCCACTGGTGCAGAGGAAGAGGATGAGGGGAAGGCATGGAAGGGATGAATTTAGTGTGCAAGCCACTTTTCCACAGCTTTCTTCTGTGTATAATGATAGACATACATAAACTTGTTTGAAGAGCAGAACATACAGGTGTGGTCAGAACCTTGACAGACTGATTCAACAGCAATCTTCCTCTAAATTTCAATAGACATTAGTCAGGGTCTGAATATATTGTGCAGACACCAAAGAGCAAATTGCCACAGACATCTCATCTTCAGGATACCTAACCTGACAGGTGTCCACGGATAAATGCCAAAGAAACAAGACAGGGATAAGACAATATGTTTTAAAAAAAAAGTTTATAAAATTTTGTGAAATTAAGCAAGTTTAGTTTGTGAATTCATTATTCTAGTGACAAGCTGCTAAAACATCAGTTGTACTAATGTGTCATAAAACTAGACACATATTAAAGGAGACTAAACTTTCCATTATCTGAAACTCCCTTGGTAATGGAACGTGATTACTACAGACAGTTGCTAATATGTCTTACTATGAATTTATCTGGGAACTAACACCTTTGATTACCAGTTGAAATTAGTGTTTTAGTTTAATGTAATCCTATATGACAGCACAGTCAAAGGGAGATTTGCCACTGAAGTCAAGGGCAGCAGGAGAAGGATATTGATTTGGCTATGGGACTTTTTGAGAGAGGTATTACAAACTTTAACAAGCACAGTATATAAGTTAATGCTGGGAAAAAGAATTCTGGAAGGGTACAAAAACTGATGGTGCAGTTATGAGAGCAACCTCTTCAGAAGAAGATGAAATTAGCATCCAACATCTACTAAATCTGGAATTACCTATGTCTTTCTGGAAAACTAACCTTCTTGGCAAATGATAAATTATTTGGGGGGCAGATGGGTGTAATCTAGCCTCATTATTCTTAGGCACAGCAGAAGATGATAATTACCTCTGTATAAGCAACTGAAGTCACAAAACATGAAAGTTGAGTCTATGACTGGCCATCAGTCACAGAAATTGTTAATTTTTTTTTTCTGGGGATAATTCTACAGTAAAAAACTATCTAATATTGATTAAGATGGAAAAGCATTTAGTGATTAGCATTAGCGGGCATTTAATTTCTTCTGCAGGTGACCAGTATGGATTATGTTGTCCAAACTAAAATAAAATAATACTCTCTTAGATCTTGGATCCTTCTGGTGGCCCTAAATTCTGAATTTACTGTAGAACTCCAATGACACTCCAGCAGGAGAATTTGACAAATATGGGCAAATATGTAATAAAGCTTCATAACCAAAATCCCCCTCATTTTACAGGACTACTGAGTATGTTATTGGTCATCTTCAAAGATATTTAATTAATAATCAAGGACAACTGCAGAACACTTAAAAACCTTCAGTTCCTGATAGGAAGAAAGATCAAGATCCTTCTTCAATAATTTTGTTCCTGCCAATTTTCTCTGAAGTCATTTGTCATGTTATGACAAGCTATGGATAGGTTCCTGAGGAGTTACAATTTCCTCAGATAAATATAATTCTGGTATGTATAGTACAGTCCAGGTTTTCTTCCTGCAAATAAAAAGTAATGGTCTTCTAAACTGAATATTGTTTAAATCTGATCCATGAACTGAACCAATGTACATTAAAAACAACCTAGTGTAACAGATCTCAAAAAAATTCAAAGTATTTTTTCATTTTCAGTAAAATCAAAAGTTTTGCACAACACAAACCAGTCTGCCTTATTTTGGTATCTTAATCTTTGCATTAAAAATTTTCAATTTATTTATTGAAAAATAAATCATATTTAAGCCATAACAATCTGAAACATTGAAAATATTAAATGACAGTAGCATTGTAAAATTAAATAGCCTCCTCTCTGGTTCATCTGCTCATTGACATTAGGTAGAAGCACAGATATGACTTTTTCCAGTGAACAAAATGGGTGGACAACAATTTTGAAGTGTTTGTAAATTCTGCAAATATTTCATGTGCCTATAATGTGGTTTATTATTACTATGTGTGTCACTGGGTTGACCAGAAAAATATTCAAAGTTATTGCATTTCAGTATGGTTCCTATTCCTAGCTCCTCATCCAGGGTGAGCTTTGGGGGCTGGAATCCCATCTAATTTAAGAGACCTGATTGATTTACTGTCATGGAGACATATTCACCTTAAGTCAGTAATGCAACAGAAGGACACAGGAATGTCCTGACTATTGAATCTCAAACAACCTATCTGCCCACAAAATAAAAGGGTGCAAGTAGAACACAGGATTCAAAACTCTAGCCAGAAATCTTTGGGGAAAAAAATTATTTTGGGGAAGGGTAAAAGCAAGGTCTAAAAAACTGATTGTCATTAGTTCTCACTATTCTATTGAGATTTATGCTATCTGAAGGATTTAATATATGCAGTTTCAGGGGGGAATATTAATCAGAGAACATTCTGATTACATTAAAAATAAATAAATAAATAAATTGACACCAAGGGGGAAAAAAAACAAACAAACCAAAACCAGAAAGAATTCTGGTTTGTTGTGTAAGAAAAAGCTGGAAATATTAATCCGAAAGTATTAACATCAAGAAGGAAATTTAAGAATAGGATACTTACATTTAGAGGAATCAAGAGAAATAAGCAGCTTCTAATTGAATAAGAACTGATACGAGAATGAAATGTGGAAAAGAATATGCAAAATTAGAGAGAATATTTGAAAACAAGACTTTAAAAAAAAATTTAACGAGGAGCAGAAATGCCCTAAGTCACCTAAACAATAAAGGTGTGTTCATGGCACACTCTTTTTGCGTCCATCCCTTTAAAAAACACACAGAAATTTTGGTAAATACTATACAAGATATTGCATGCTTGCACAGTAAACTTAAACAAGATATAAGGCTTCACCCTTCTGTTTGCTGAAGTCAGGCAAGAATTTCTTGAACAACATAAAGCCTTGAAAAATTTCCTATGCTCAAAATCCCTTGGGCTGGCAGAAACAAGTTGTTAGGAAAACAATTTCAAACCATACATATTCATTTATGGATATATATGGAATATATTAGAGTATAATATACTGGCTAAGCATTCCGTTTACATCACAAAAACGTTAATGAGGGTTTGAGGGTCACCCAAGTATCATTATCAGAGCTTGGCCTTGGAAGTATCTAAAATTGTTTGGTGTCAGCACAGCCTGATTTCACAGCCATCTCATCAGAGCAGTTGATGCTAACACATCCTTTGTTATGCACTCCGTGCACCAGTCTCAGCTAACAAATTACAAGGCTTATTGCCTTATTATCCATTTACTAAACCATGATCCTTCTCCTATGTTCAAGGTAAACCCTGACATGAAATCTTACATATAATTATGGTGTATAAATGATAAAACTCTTCATCAGCAAGTTTGCTCAAGAGCCTGATTGCTTCTGCCTACTGAACGAGGAGCTTTAATATAGGCAACAAAGCAGTGTGTCTAAATATACATTCTAAGGGAAGAATGTTTTTCCACACATCTTAGCGCACAGTTCCCAAGGGTTTTTATAACACTTTTTCTCTGACAAATACTCAATAGGCATTCAATAGACAGAATCAAGATAAGTAGATTTGTTTCACGAATTCATCTGAAATTTGTAATTTTGATTTCAAATTTGTAAATTTGTAATTTTGATTTCAAATTTGTAAATTTGTAATTTTGATTTCAAATTTGTAAATTTGATTTCTCATCTAAAATGAAGAGCAAGACAAAAGTTGGTCTACAATTCAAATGTTCTAAATGAACAAGTTGGCTACAAGAATAATGTGAAGCTGTGGAGGTGTAAAACTACAGGGACCCAATATAAGCCTCATGCTTTGTTTTTCAGCCTCCTTAAATATTAGTAGTCCATATGTCCCTGCACCTGAACCACACATCATGGTAACCCTGCTTTTCTAGAGCACTGCCTGGTCACCAACCACTACATTGGATGTTTTATTTAAAATTGCCTTTGCAGTCTTGGGAAAGTCATAATTCTCCTAAGGATAATCAGAAAAATATGAATTTTTAAAGAGTTGTATCAGAGTTTTTCCTTTCTAACAGCAAGAAAATGTCTTGCATATGGCATCTTCAAACTCTTTGAACTATTTGTGTGATACTTTTGAAAACTGAAGAAATCCTGGGCATGGTGCCTCTGATTTTGATCTGGGAGGGCTGAGAATGATCCTGGGGTCCAGAGTTATCGCTACTGAGTTACTCGGTCACTTGTACTTGGAGTGGACAGAGTTGCCATTTAGACAAACCTGCACATGATGCTGCATACGGTATTGCTCCCTGGCAGTCTTTCTGCAGAGGAATTTTACAATTTAACATTTAAATAGCATGTATGATTGATTTGAGCAAATACTCTTTTTATTATTTTCCTCTATCCAGAAACAATTAAGATTCGCTCAATCTCTGTGGTGTGATTATCAACATGAATTAATCTAAAAATTAAAGAAGAAGTTTTTGAAAGCAGTTTTAGAAGCCCCTACTGATGTCTTTTTTTTTTTTTTTTTCTGTATTTGACATGTATAGATATCGAGAAAGTTTGTTTGTTTCCATTTCTGAGTTCCAACCTTTTGTGCTGATACACTGTGAAAACACAGTTCTGTTCAAGTAATTTCTGTTCCTTAGTAAGAGGACTGGGAGAAGGAGAGGAAGAGGAAGAGGAAGAGGAAGAGACAAAAAGAAGACAAGACAAGAAGAAAGAAAGAAAGAAAGAAAGAAAGAAAGAAAGAAAGAAAGAAAGAAAGAAAGAAAGAAAGAAAGAAAGAAAGAAGAAAGAAAGAGAAAGAAAAGCATCGTTGACAATCTATATCAAATTTTTCTTCCTATTTTATTCCTAAAAAACAGCAGAAGGATCAAATGTCACAAGCTTCCAAGAATACTCTGATGATTGATAGCCGTATAAGTTGATGATTGTCAATCTTAATGAGGACATCGCAAGATTACTGGGTTTCGTAGCTAAATTTTCTCTGCCTATAGGCAATCAACACCATGCTAAGGATGCTTTCAGATCTATGTATTAGAAAATTAACATTCTGTGAAAGTGCATTTCTTTCAGGATTAATACTGGAAATCTCAATGACACTATGGTGCCAATAGAATGCTGAAAAAATTACAGATGTAAATCTTCTTTTCTGTCCCTACTCTGAAAACAGCAAGAGACCTCCAAGTATTTTAAAAGAGAGAGGCTGTGGACAAGCCTATAGTCTTTTCCTGGTTGGTTTATTTGTTTGTTTTGGCTTCGTTGTCTGTTTGTTTCAGTTTGGTTTGGGTTTGTTTTGTTTGTTTGCTTGTTTGTTTGTTTGTTGTTTAATCGGAAGAATGAAGAGGCAGCTGTGAAGGTTCACTCAAATCTGCCAGTTTAACCCTGATATGGTTTAACCCTGGTCAGCAGAACAAACCCATAGACACATCTGTTAGGAGGTCCCAATTCTCAGGTCCCTAACAACATATTCCATCACATAACCATCCTGTTGCCAGGGGGAGTTTGTTTCAAACACTGCTCAGTCCATTTTGAAATATTTTGAAACAATGAGAATTCATTGGAATTAAATCTTCACTAGCTAATAATTTTTCCAGTGTGTACAATTCACTAGGTACTCCAATTGCATTTTCTTGCCTGTCTCATGTCCTTTAAACTCAGTCTATTAAGCGGTGCTGCTCTGATGTGCAATATTTCCCATCATGGGATCTCGAAAAACTGAAACAAACATTAATTAGTTTGCAAGACCTCAGAAAAGCTCAGTTTAAATACAATGATTGAGTGAGATGAATGGATAAGATAGTTTTAATGCAGACTCACAAGAAAATATTTCTAGAAAAGATGCTGGAAACTGCAAACAAACATCACTATTTTTAATAAAACTCTTCCTCTAGGAGGTTTTGATAAACACCTCGGTTTTCAAAGAGTGGATACTTGAAGTTGTGAGAATTTCATGTAAGTGTGTTTCTATAGGAAAAAGTAGATTTAATATAATTGATATAAAATTTGAGCTTGAAGTAGTCCCAGTGATCTTGAGGTTTGGTGCATCCCCAAACACAGGAGGACTACAGGTGTGCTGCGGAGTCTAGGACACCAAAGTTGTTCTTAGCTATGAGTGTTCATCTCCAGAGGAATAGTAGGAGGTTTGAAGAAGGAAAGAATTTTTTTCTGTGTTTGGACATGGTGATGTCAACAGCTTGAACATTAAGGCAGTCAATATAGATGTGTTGGAAGACTAGTAGATATCCTGTTTCCCTCTCATTTCTTCTGGAATGGTCTTTCCAATATTCATAACTCCAGCAAATAATCCAAGAACTCTGAGATGATATTCCAAACTCTCTGCAAACTCAGCAAGATGACATTATTCTGGGATGAAATTTTCCAAATGTTTCTCTTAAATTGGGATAGAATATTTTTCTTCCTGAAAAAAACAGAAACTGAAGTTTGGAGGTCACCCTGGTATGGGTTGTAGTTTCTGACACTGCTAATTTGCAAAAGACCTTCTTTTACAGCAGCTGATTGCTCCCAAACCTGGCAAGCAAGAGATCAACTCTATATCGATTTCTCTAATCCCTCAGATTACCTGTTTAGGCTTCAGGAAATAAAACTCTTAGAACTATCCCTTATTTAAAAAAAAAAAAGAAAAAAGAAAAAGATAAAAATTTTAGTAATGAATTGTAGTATTTCAGTTAAAATCTTTCTCTGCATTAATTTCTCTTTTCCCTGCAGTAATTTCAATTCTATTTGAAACACTAATTACAAATTAGAAAAGGAGATTAGGGAACTATTTTGTTTCTACAGATAAAGTTTAGGTGTCACCCATCTCTTCTCCTTTACTTCTCCTAGATGCCCAAACAGAGAATAAGGCAAAGTATTCAACAGATGACAATGCATTGGAGGCAAGTTCCTGCTCATCAAATTCCTCCTCACAGGATAATAAAATCTTACATAATTAAACTCCTGTCACAGAGAATACAGTGTTACCAGTCTTGCTTGTTATTTCTTTCTCTTCACCTGTTGCTGCACTTCAGACTGGTGCTGATTATTCCACAGATCTCATAACCCCTCTTTGTCACGTATGATTTTTTTCTTTCTGAAGTCCATCTATTCCAAGAAATGTGTTTCCATTGTGTTCTGTAAATTCCAAACCAGTTTTCATGATCAAGCTCTAATCTGGTTTCCAAATTTTAATCTGTATAACATTAATTTTAACAGGGACAATAGAGAACGAATCAGATCCTAAATTATTCTTCCTCCAGCAGGTGTCAAACTTTCACACACATTTAAGAGTCAGCAATAAAAAAACATTCAAAGGAAAAGAAAAAACATGTCTGTTAGCCGGGTTTCTAAATTCAGTCTTAGAAAGCACCAGGGTGTATGTTTCTTATTGAAAAAGAAATACTTCTTCTCCATTAGCAACCAGGATATATACTAAGGAGAATCTACTAAATGTTTTCAATTTAATCAGTTCAGATATCTCCATTGAACAATCATAAATTTTCTGACAAACCAAAATCTCTGAATCTGTGTTGCTGAATTTTAATGGGTAGTGTGACAATCTGAAAGATCTGAGAGAACCAGAAATTAACAGATGTCATGGCACTATCTAAGAAAAAGATAAATAAGGATTCATTAGGTCATTTAGTTTCAGTACAGTCTCATGTACAATCATATAAAACAGTGTGGTATGTCAATGGCAAAAACTCACATTGATAATGAACTCAAAGTTGCATAAATGGTTTTAGGATGTTGCATATTGTCACACAATATTTTTGCCTTCTATAAGAGTGAAAGTTTTGTCTGTACAAAAATGCTGCATAGTACAGGATATTCGAATAAAGTTTAATATAAAATAAAATCATATAAATGGCAAAATATAAAATCAAATGGAACAAATAATAAGATTTCAGAATGTCAGTTAAAATGGGGAACCGCAAGGCAGTTTTAAGCAGGTTATCTCAGAGGTCGGTCCCAGCTTCGTGTCAGTCATTAAATTTAGAAAATTGTGTGTAATAACAGAGAAAATAATGGTTGGCAAAATTTGTAGATGAAAAAGTAATTAAAGCATGACAAGTCGTTCTTATTTCAATATAGTGCGCTTGTAAGTCATATGGAAAAATGATTGTTTATGAGCAATTCATATTAGTCACATTCTCAAATTAATCGAGACCCCAGCATCCTCATACGTAGGAAGTGCAAACTGTAGGGAGTTTGACTGACATCCTGAGTGCTCCCAAATTCAACATGATAGGGGAAAAAATCATAATTTTTTTCTGACAAATTTACCTGTTCTAGGGTAAATCTTGACCTCTGAACTACTAATCCTGCATCTTCTCACACTTATTAAAAGTAACATTACTCTCAGGGATCAGTCCTATCTTCTCCAGAAGGTGTTTATTTGTAAGAGTTTCTTCTTTCAGGAATGACAGATCTGCAGGTTTGTCTCTCATTCTTTTAGTCTCTCAAGAAAGTGATATTTACACACTCTAATTGGCAAAGTCACAGAAGTAAATTTGTGTCAGTTAATATTCTCATGCGGTCTCATTCTTGGCCTTTCTGTTCTGACAAGTTGCCATCCTTAAAGATAATGAAATTTTTTTCAAGTAACATATCAAGCCAAAGTTATTATAACTTTATGTGTCACACACATTGTACAGCTCTGTCTTTACCTTTGTTAACTAGAGTTATATAAAGTTATACAGATGCAAAATATAGTATCCTTCTAAGGTTTCCCCACAGAGTCTATATGGTCCATGTGGACCAGGTAAAAAATTGCCATTCATGCAAGGACACAAAAAAAAAAACCAAAACAAAATCCCTATTCATGACCACAGGAAAATAAATTAATTGAACTACCATAATAAAAAATCAGGTCTTTGTTAAGAATACTCAAAATGTTCACACTACATTTATTTATTGACAGTGATAAACCTTCTCCCCGCCTTTCTCTCAATATTCAGAATAGCCATGAAATCCTGGAAAAAGGAAAATATGTTTCTAATACTCATAATTTTTTATTAAAATCTTCCTTCCTTACATTTCTGTGTAAAAATAATCAGAATATATGGAATATAAATCTGGACAAATTTACTCTCTCTTCATGAAGCTTGATAATTTGCTGGACAAGCTGTTATGCAAACCCCAGTGCAGACAGACAAAATGATTAAACATACATAGAATGCCACACTATGCAACAAACCATAGGTATTTCCACTCAGTCATAGAAAAATGATTTTAAAAGAGAAGAATCACTAGTTTTGGCTAAATATATATAACATAAGAGATTAGATTATATAATATAATATTACACAGAGGTGATGTTTTAGTTCATCCTTGGATTTTGGATTTAGATTTAAAATAAGAGTAAGAACAGTGGAGTAGAAATGCATGTGTGTTGTAATTTTAAATGTTCTGTTTGTGTTATATGTATACCCTTCTGTGTGGGCCTTGTTGTTCTAATACCTTTATTCATTAATTTATTTTTTTATTCCTATTAACTTATTCATTAATTTATTCTTGTGGTGTTTCATCTCTGAAATGTCAAAATCACATTGGAAAGAATAATTTCATCTACAATTATTGGCTTCTACCAATTATTTTATTTTACCACAAATATATGACAGGAAATACACAGTATTAGTAATTAAAATAGGTAAAGTTTTCATTAAGTTCGAGAAGTTTGGCGTGAACTAAATCAGAGTTTCACTAGGAAAAAAACCCAAACAAATGAACAAACAACTTGTTTCTTTGTACCTAAAGTGTATAAGTACAACAGTATAACAACAATTGTTAAGAATAAGTAATAATTTTCAGTCTTTTAGGTCACCCTTTGTGCTGTATCTCCTGGCATGCTTTGGTAGGAATGAGATGAAAGGGAGTCATAGAATCAAGGTGTAATCTAGGCTGAAAGAGACTTTGGAGGTTACTTTGTCCACTATCATCACTGTACTAAAAATCTCCAATCTGGACATTGTGAGATTTCCTCTCACAAGTCGGAATAGTGGGACACAGACATTTCCCCTCATGCATTTGCCCTTATTAATGTAGCCCATGGTTCTGTCGGCCTTCTCTGCTGTGGCAGCACACTGATGGCTGGTAGATTTCCCACCACAAGTGCCTGATTCTCCTCTACAAAGATGTTTTTTTCCCAGTCAGTTCCTAACTTGTATGGCAGATGTGTGACTTGCATTTGCCTTTGCTGAATTTCCAGTTGTTTCTGCCTATCTGTAGAGGCTCCATTGTCTGACAGACCTCCAGAACATTGCTTACTTCCTCCAGCTTGGTGCAGATTGTTAAGAAAGGCTGTTTTGCATGCTTCAGGTTGTTAAAAAAGATAGGAATAAACTGACATGCAGAACCTTTGTGGCCACAAGAGCACATCTACCTAGGAGAGCCACAATCCTTATCCAGAGCACTTGGGGCTTGCTCATACTCTATGGCATTAAAAGGTTATGAAGTCACCTAGCACACAGTGTGGCACACTGTTAAGTGCAGTTATTATGGGAAAAAGAATATTAGGAAGAAAGAAGGTTAGAAAGACACAAGTGAAGAAATATGCTACACATTCGGGATTTCTGAGCACATTGCTTCTGGGGTAGGTCAACACTTCTTGGTTTGCTGTTTTAAAAAAAACAATTCACAAGTGATACATGAAGAGATGGAGTACAGATGACTCTGCAGTGAGAATAATGTCGAAGTCCACAGAAAACCACAAAGAAAAAATCTTGAATAAGGTAAAAATCCTGAAAGCCACACTAAACCTGATGTCATAAACCAAAGGTGACATCCATAAAAATAAATTGCTGAAAACAGGGAAGGCTTTTAGTATATGATTCAGAGTAATATTTAAAAGCCTAGTAGCATGGCAGTATGGGTTTAGAGGACAGAACTTAGTGACTCATGCTGAAAGTACTTCATTGGATTGAAGAAGTCAGCAGTCTACAATCTAGGGGCTTTTTTTAGACTTTTTCTAATGTCAGGGAGAGCAGGAAAAGTCTACAGATGATGACTGGAAAGTTACCCTCTATGGGGCAAGTCAAGGGACACTACACTCTTAACACGAATCTTTTTTTCAAATTAGTCCTGGGATCATATAATCCACTAGAAGGTGTCCCTGCCCATGGCAGCGTAGCTGGAACTAAATGGTCTTTAAGGTCCCTTCCACTCCAAATCATTCTGTCATTTTATGAAACACCTATATCACCTTTTCAGAATTATTCAGGTATTCCCAGCAATGGCCACCTACGTGGGTCCATGCCCTAAAGGTGAAATACACTTTCTTTAAAACCATTTTAAAAGAACTGAATTTTAAAACTGACTCCATGTATCAGTCACAGATTTTTGACCAATATAAAAGACATTGGATCTAGCATCTCCCTGCTTCTTCTGAAATCCTGTTATGAAAATTAGATTTCTCTATTTTTAATAGTAATTTCTGCTTTATTTAAAAGTAAGGAGCAATGGGATTTATAAGATTAGGCAATCAAGGTTTTAAGTAGTGTTTAGATATTATTATTATTTTTTAGCCTAGGTACCATTTGTGAAATTAAATTTTTAATAACATTTCAGATATTTAGCCTTAGGGAAATAATTTTCTTAACAGTAGTTCAAAGGTTTAATGTCACAGTAAAGGCTTTGAAATGTAATGTGATCCCTTTCATTCTAGAAAGTTAGCTTTAAAAAAAAAAAAAAAAAAAAAGTTAATGAGGAAAAGTTATGCAGTCCAGCTTCAAAACAAGACAGGAGAATGGGGAAACAAACTCTGCTATCAAAATGCTTGTGTAGATTTCATCCTATGTTTTCTAAACACAGTATCCAAAGTTCCAAAATCTTCACAATCAGACTTCCAAGATTTATATATTGAAACTGTGAGACGGGGCAGTAACTCTGAACTTCCTCTCCAAGTGAAAGCTAGACAAATGTTTCACAATGGGAACATTTTCCCTTGCCTCCATCCCATGGCTGACATCTAGCCCAGATCTATTGTAGTGGGAATGGAAAATGGAAATAAACTGATTGATGAGATACAGATGGGCTTTTAAAAGGTTATATCCCATCCACAGGGTTTGTCTGAACCTAAGCCTGTGCCTAATACAAGTTTTTTCAGAGATTTCTTATTTCATCAAATTTCATCAGAGGTATATTTAGCAATGGTCAGACCAAGTTTCAAATGCTGCCTTTATTTCTCAGGATAAGGTCACCACCATTTATGAAAGTAGGGGACTTTCTTCTAATGTCAGAGAGAGAAAAAACCCTTTTCTGGAAAGCTGCTGAACCACTTGGATTGAAAATATCTGTAGGAGTATTCATTCTTTATCAATTATTGAAGTACATTTTTTTCCCCAACAGAGAAAAATAGTCCCACTAATTAAAGTTTGCTCATATTGTAAATAAATGAAAACAGACTTTTAAAAGATTTATCTGGCAATTCCTTTAATAGCTTTCAGCTGACCTATAAACATTTAAACAGTCCGTTCCAGAGCTGATCTGCATTCCTGAATGGCACAAAATTGACTACATCTATCATGATACTGCTCACATTATTGTGAATAGGTTGGATGATAATATATTGTCAAAAATAATTACAATGATATAAAATGATAATAGCAAAAAAACCACCCCATCTACCTATTTCAAGCAGAGTTGAGTGCTGAAATATTAAATTTATGTTCATCAAGAAACCAGAAAACATCAATTATCCTTCATATTTTCCTATATAGGCTACTATGTAGTTTTAGTAGCAATTCTGTCCTAAACTTTGATACAGTAGAGATTTCACAGCTTTTGTGGCAGTGGTGGTGGGCATACTCCAAAAGCCAGTATATTGCTATTTACTTTCTAGGTTTATGTATAGTTTATTTTCTTCTATTCTCTTCCTAAATTGCAAATATCTGACTCCAATATGGATTATCTGCAAATCAGTTTTTACAGAGCAGCAGGAATGGCTGAAAAACAAGCATAAATTCTCGAGAGACTGCCACCTGTCTTCTTCAATTGAACTGCTAGGAAAAAATGTGTTTATAGTGCTAAATAAATTAAAGCTTTCAATGCTTATTTGGAGCTAAAAGCTGTAGACAAATAGACAGTTAAATATGGAAAGAAGAGTCAAAGGAAAAAGAAAATAAACCAGATTGGTCAGTTGGAGTCATACTGTCCCCCCAAAAAGCATTGCAAAACCAAACATTAACAAAAATAGTATTTAAAATATATTAATAGCAAGCTAGTACACTGTGTAATATTGAAGAGATTATTATATTTTACTATTTACTGTTTAAAGCATTTTAAGTTAAACAGAATTTTTTTTTAGTTGAGTTGGGCTACTCCATTGTCAAACCCAAGGTATAAATAATAAATATGGCCTTTGGGCCAAATGGGAAATAAACTGGCAGAATCTACAAACAAACCAATAAAATTCTGCTTTTCCTGATGCTGGATAAAATACCACCACCAGAAAGAATAAAACTATTTGCAACTTGTTTTCCATATTTAAATTTCTTGATATTCCTTTACAAAATCTTTTGATGCTTTGTGGTTTTGCATGTTTGTTAGTGGGGTGTTTTTATCCTAATCCTTAGACATCAAATAACCAAGGAGAGAGGAAGAGGAAGAGAAAGAAAAAATGATAGCACAAAACCAGGAGAGGTGAAGAAAAAACAATTTCATCTCTTTTGAAAGTAGAAATGATGATATGTGTTTCTATTAATAATTCGGAAACTTTCTGTTTAAAATCCATATTATTTCTGTGGAAAAATATTTTCCACAGAAAAACAAGGCTGAAATTTTTTTTATGATAACTTTCCTATTCGTTTTGAATAAGTAATTAGACATGCTAGTAACAATGCAAGATTTCAAGTTCTCTTTCTTTTCAGCGTAATTATTCCTAGGACAATTAAAAAAAAAAGAAAAAAGAGAGAGAGGAGATCAAAGCCAATTAAATATTTGGTTTACTAGCAAAACAAAAGTGAAAATAGATTTTCAATGCAAACTTTTCTTGATGGAACATTATCAATAATTTTTTTAACTTTCTATTAGAGAAATCTTTTTTCATTCAATTTACCCTCCTGGGTCTCTTCCAGATGGAAGCAAGTGGGCCAATCAATAAATGAAGCTGCTCAGCATGGTTGCCAGATTTTAAATATTAAAACCCAGGCACAGGGTGGGCAATCATGCGTGCACATGAGTGTTCATGAATATGTAGGTTTAATGTCTCAGATGTAACCCAGACCAACTAATGCTGTTTTATGTCTGAATATTACCCAGCACACCTGGCATCAGATCTAGTGTATATATGTGATGTATCCACAACTTCTGTGGTTGACATCAGCCTCCTGTACAGACATAAATTAACTTCCCGTGATTGCAACTAGTAGAAAAATTGGGAAGAAGAATTTATATAGGCAAAGCATAGCAAGCATGGGATTTGACTGTATAAAACAAAATAGTCAGACCACATTAAGAGTTTTGGCAGCTATTTCACTCATCTTTCTGCTAGTAAACTTCCTTTGGTATGGAGGCCATAAGCAACTGATTAAGAGCTTGCTTTCCCATACCAATATTCCACTAAAAATATCTGTGTGGTTCTATTTTATGTTCAAGGAGAAATCACAAGATATCTTGCGTAAGTCAATGACACGCATATGAATTTTGGAGCAGGAAAAACTCAACACCTGAAGATGAGCCAAATTATGATCTCAGAGGACTCTATGTCAAGCTTAATAGCTTCTCTGGAATAATCTCAAGTTTATATGAGAATCACATCGATCAGAATATCATATTAGATCTGACATTTTCCAGCACAAAATCATCCAAGAAGAAAAATAAAAGTATATATTTTGATCAACCCACACATGAACATGAACTATATTATTATTTTACAAGGCCAACTCAGCTCTGCATCCTCTTCTGCAAAGACACAGGGGAGGATGGGTTGGATAATTTGCTCCAGCATCAAATGACTTGAGCGTGCGAAACAAGATAGATGCACTTCTTCCTAAAATCCTTTCATTCTGTTTCATATGACTATGTTTAAAAAATGAAGTAAATAAACAGCTAAAGAAGTGTTTCTGACTCAGTGATATCAAACAAATTCAATTATTTTGCCTACTATATTTTGAGTAAAGCAATAAAAACAAGAACATAAAACAGACACACCTCACCAAGGCTATGACATGTAGTCACTCAGCATCCTGCTATTAGTCATTCTAACTACAAGTAATCTACCAGCACAGATTGCAATAATGATTTTTTTTTTTTCCCCAGCACAGATGTTCATGTTTCCCTGATCATCTTACAAAAGATAAGATTGTCTGCAAAGGTCAGGTCCATCTCTTTTTCTAGCATGATGCTTTGACCATTCAGCACTGAATTTTGACTGTCACCAGTCCAAAGATTTGAAGACGAACATGTGTATTTGCTCCTCCACTGCTGCATGATAATGGCTTTCACTGTACCCATGATCACAGCATGGTCACCAGTTCACCACCTTATGTTCTAAGGCGTTTGGAGAGATACTCCAAGCTCAGAATGGTGCTGCCTAAAACTACCTCCCTCCTCTGAGGTTAGCTGACAAATTAAACAATATAATATGAGTGTTATATATTGAAAAGAAAGATAAAGCAGTGGTTAGAAGAAGCAAGAAGAGGGATTTTTGACATCTCTTCTTAGATTTCCTTGAGTCTTGGTGGCTGACTGCAAGGAATATAGATCTGATGGAAAAAAATAATTATGGTTTTGACAGTAAGAGATCTCAAATTAAGTCCCTGCACTTTGGCTCTGCATTACCCAAGGAACTGGATGGATGTTTCTGAACTGTCAGAGCAAATAGGAGTAATATAGTTCTTCCATCCAGTAAAAACACAGAGTCATGGAAACCTGGAATGCTTTGATTTGGAAGGGGCCTTAAAGATCATTTAATTCTAACCTCTCTGCCATGGGTAGGGACACCTTCCACTAGGCCAGGTTGCTCAGGGCCCCGTCCAGCCTGGCCTTGCACACATCTGTTAGCAGACATTATTTTCATTTTCCACTGTGACATGGTGCCTCCACAGTGTCCTTCACCCTCCTTCATGGCTCAGCACCTAAAATTCAGACATTCTGCACTGGAAATCTGTGTCCCTGGATTTGTCTTCAGAATCATCATAAAGTATCAACAGATTTCTTTCATATTATTTCCCTGGCCCCATGTAAACTCTGTGAGGTAGAAGGCAAATGTGGATCCACTTCTATATTTTTCTTGATCCCTCTATTACTCCCCCCATATGTCATCTGGACTTTTAAGAATGAAGATGATAAGCATCAGATTCCCTCTATAACATCTTAGATCTAAGAATGCAAAGAAAAAAATTAGGAAATTATGGTAATGCCACATGTTCAGTACTGCTCTGCAATGCAACGCATCCCTCTTGATATAAAATAAATCCAGTCCTTATTAATTGAAAAAAACCCCATGCAATTCATTCCCATGGAGGAAGAAAGGATTAAAAAACAACATGACCACAACTTTAACTGAGACATGGAAAAAATTCACAGAGAAAAACTAAAAAAGCAAGAAACAGAAAAAAACAAACAAAAATCTCCAGTGTAACAGCTTTTTTTTATTTTCCCATAGCAGCAGAGATTATATCTGCTAGAAAAAGATGCAGTTTCAGCTTTACTTCTGTGGCTGTAGCCTCATCTTTGACAAATTCAAGAAACATAAACCGAGTGGTGACACAATAAGGGGGAAATGATAAAGCATAAAAAATAGCAATGACATCAAAATGAATATTGTTCATGACTTGAATCAGAGTAGTGAAAGTGAAAAAAAATATTACAGTTAGTCTAGTGCCTGACATTTTTCTACCTTTGGGACATTCTCATCACCAGTCACAGGGCAGTGACTTTGTGTGAGAATTTTTGTACAATGGTAGAGTCAAAGGGTAGAGTGCTCAAGTGTAATTATAAGTCACTTACATATGTTTGCATTCACCCAGCTTGCTTCATCAATGTTCACATTAATTTTATTCTTATTATTTTTATTCATAAAGCAGCTTCCTTATTCTTTTTTTTTACTTACTTGAAAAGAGTAGAAGTCTTCCTGATATATGAGTCACTATGATGTACTGTCAGATCTCAAAAGGCAAAAAATAAGGGGAAAAAAAAGTAATATAATATTGCCACTCTTCAGCACAGGATTAATTCCAGACCTCCCAATTAACACCACTGTCATTTAAATAAATGCCAAATTTACAAAATTTTTTTACTTATTAGCCTTTTTGTTCATTTCAATATTCACTGATAAATTATTGTTTAAATTATGACAGTCACATAAGCGGATATGTGGGAAAGCATAACACCAACACAAAAAATATTTAAACAATTAAGCTGCAGGAAACTGAACATTCATCTCCTTCACAAATATTCTCTATATTAGCTTGGATTTCTCTAGCAGCTTGCATCTGATTTAAAGCATTCAGCTTCATCTGTTGTCTTAGAAGTGTCAAACATTTATTGCTAGGATCTCTTTCCAGAGATGAAACACGTCACCAAATCCCATGTCGTGACTGTAAGTCTTAGCCAGGGCAGCTAGTCCTTTTCAAACACACCTCTAATATTGCTCCCTTATGCTTTAACTTCACTTACCTTCTGTCTTTGCTATTCCAGCTCCTTATTTTCAACCCTGAATTTTCATTATAGCTCTAACTCTGGTAATTTATTTAGAGATTAAAGTAATTCAGTCTTACTATATTGAACAAAATCACTGAATCAAAGACTCTTCTCCCAAGGGAACATCTCTTAATACTAGGGCTGCTTGCCCCTTCTGGATAATATAGACACACTGACTGCAAGGCATCTTATTTACTATCCTTTTGTTAATCTGTAGTGATGATTAGAAAGAAACCTGTGCCTTTAGTTTGAAGATGCCTTTGCTACAACTTGGATAGTTACAGATGACATTTGAAAATTACAAACAAAGTTAAAAGTAAAAATTTGTTAGGATAAATCCAGAAGTCTGATCAGCAACTGAGCTAATTTTTTCTATTTCTTAATTAACAGATTAATCTTTAATTTGACAAAACATTTTGTTATAACATGTTTAATTGGTATTAAAAGAGTTTGACTGCATCAGTGAATAATGCACAAATTACACTAATTAGTTTTCTTTCATTTACAACTAATAAAATCTTTCCCATCCTAGATATAAGAAACTAGTTTGAAGTCCAGACATTGCATTTTGTAATGGGAATTTAATTATTAGCACAGCTAAACTCTCCTTTCTATCATACAACAAAAAAGACAAAACAACACAGTATGTTTTTTATGTCCTAAATCCAAGCTTCTGGTTGTATTTACACCTCTTTTTTGTCAGTGGTGAATAGGGGATGACTATAGCCCTCAGGAATAAGTTGAAAAATCCAATGTGAATGACTGAAAGCAAAATATTATCAATACCGATCTTCTGAGATTTCACAGTACTTGGGACATTACTTCGAGCACAGGTCCTACTTCCAAGAAAAATCTGTCGGTCACAATCCTGGAAAGCACAAAAATACCTCTTAAGATACCACTTGCTGTGAAAACTATTATTATTATCTAGGAACTGTTGGTTTCTACAGAAATAGTAAGTGGCAAAGTTTTTAATGAGACAAATTGTCATTTTTCTTGCTTTACGCTTTCAGGATCCACCTTCTTTTCCAGATTTATGTGCCATGATCACAGTGACAATTAATTTTACCAGTAGATGGGAGTGCAGGCACAACCATGAGCACATTACCACACAAAGGTAAGGAGCATGGAAGGATGGCACAACTGTAATTACCCAAAAGTTCTCTCCATATTAGGGCCAACATGACGCCAAGACAGAGAGTTATTACTACACTGTCACACCTGAAGATAAAGATGCTGAGGTTTGTTCAACATGTGCTGTTTAAGATGGACATATGATGTGATAAAAGCAGCTTTTCTGACATATTTTAATTCACAAATTCATTCACATTTGGAGCACTATTCTACATTTTCTCAAGGCAAATTTCACAGTACTGTCTTAGATCTCATTGGGAAAAACATTTATTCTTCATTAAGTATTCTAGTTAGAAATATGTTCTTTGACTCCAGATAAGAGTTTTGAAGTACTAAATACTGAAGAGGTACTGATCAGTGGCTTCATTAGGAATGACTGGCTTCTCTGGCTGTCAAAATGTCAAGTTATTTGCATTAAAGAAATTAATATATGTCTGCTTGCCATGTCCTTAGCAGAGACATGAACTAATTTGAAAAATAAACACTTCCTTAGAATATTTTGCTTGTTAATCTTTGAAGTTCATTTCAGGTATGAATCTTTCAAGTTCATTATCCTGTTGCCCATTTTTCCTATTCAAAATGCAATGGAGTAAAATGACTCTGTCATGCCTAGTTTTCTTTTGCATGTGAAAAGTCAAGAGAGAGGATTTCTAAATACATAGAAGAGCATTAGAATTTCTAAACTCTGATTTCAGAACTAAGTAGGTCCTAGAACACAATTAATTTTACCTTTTTAAGTAATTCTGCTGAATTTAAATGATATTTTTCAGAAGAAAATAATCTGCAAAATACAGAACATGTTTTAGTATCTATTAAAGAAAACTCCCCACAACCAACAAACAGAAAATTAGGGGAAAAAAGGTAATAATTTGCTTCTCACTTCCTTTTGAAGATGTTTCTAATTTAAAATTGACCTCATTTGGAGTGGTGAAGATCAAATAGCATCCATAAGTTCCAGTCAAATCCACTCGAAGGTTATATTATTTACATGTGCTAAGTCTGAATTTTTCCACCAAATATATCCACCTATGTAATTTATCAATAAAAACCAACCTTAATTAACTGATAAAATACACAAAATATTTGAGTCAGTTAAAAAAAAAAGCACACAAGGTGATACCAGAAGATGTATATTCATAAGACTGAGATAATGGCCTGAAAATCATTAAAATACTGGTGCCAATATTTGTCTGATTTAAAATATGAAGAATCATTTTGATATCTTTATGAGACTGGTCGAAAATAATAATTTAAATAGAAAATTGAAATGCTATTTAGATCTCTCCACATCATGTTTATCATATTGGTCTAAACCATGGAAGAGAGTTGTACTTTTCTATTTCAGCATACTTTCACATTTTCAGAAAAACATCCCAGGTGAATTACAACTTCTTTGATCTAAGTAAGAGAGAGGGAGAAAATTTGCAAAAATCTTAAAGAGAGCCAACTGGAAACTGAATGTGTCCTCATTCCCAAATTAGTCACACTGGGAAACACTGGAATGTTGCATCTCCAACCCACTATTTTATTGATCTGTCTTCTCATAGGCAGATGGTGCTACCAAGAACTTGACTTCACTTGGCAAAGAAAGGGTGAACAGCCAACACTTAACCTGACCTCTGAAAAGTGTGTAAATAAAATTATGTTTAAAAGAATGAGAAAGAAATCATCAACAAAAGCCAAAATCCCAGCAACATATCCAAGGCTCATATATTCGTTTTCCCAGCTGCTAGATGCAGTGACAGCATGGCTGTAGCTGTGTGGTACTATGAGTGATTGTGATCCCAGCAAGGCAATGGACAGGAGAATGAAAATATTATGCAGGGACACAATTTAGCTTATGGGATGCCTTTCATAGTTTTCCTAAATGGGGTTGATTTCAGCTTTTCCTCCCTCTGTAGGCTCCTAACCCTTCCAATAGCAGCTTTACATGCCAACAAACTTGCCCTGGTCTTAGTTTTGTCTTTTAGTGCAATGTCCATAATTTTAAGATGATGCCATCTATAGAGCTTAGAGATGTGTAGCAATGCTGTCACTGAATTAGGTCATGTCAAAGGATTTTTTTGTCTGTTTCATTGTAAATAAGTTAAAATCTCAGTGCAGTCAAATTGCAGGTAGTGTCCCTTTCAATTTTTCACATTGCATCTCTGAAGGGTCTAGAAATGCAGAACCAGATCTGAGCATGAAAATTGTCGATGAAATGCAACTCTTTGGATTTACATTTAGTGTTTTACTTCTTCCCTCTGCAGAAATCAGTTAAGAAGCACTAATCTGATTGTGGAGGATATAAAGGGTATTTTCTAGGGGAAATAGTATAGAAGTTTATTAGTGACTCGAACAGCATTTGAGAGGTAGAAACATAATACTCAAGAATTTAAAAATAGTGTCATTCATGTCATTAAATCTCTCTGTCACTCCTACTGCTGATTTTAGAACAAGAGAAGACAATCACTTCACTGGTGCCTTTCCAAAAGTTGTGTACAACAGCAGAAGAGAATTCCATATAAAACCCTTGAGAGAAATGAAAGGAGGTATACTGCTATCTATTCCAGTAAGAAATATAAAGGAGAAATCAACTCAAGGTAGATTAGAGATAACAACCCCAAAATTGCTAAAATTCATTTGGTAAAAGTTATAAAGCCAGATATTTTTTGCTTAATTAAAAAGTATTTTTAAAAAGTTAAAAAACCCTAAAAATAAGTTTATCTGAAAAATAAAAATTAAAACAAATAAGAGTCTTGGCGAATTTTGTATTCTTGGCCTTAGAATAGTTTTGTGATCCCAGTCTAGGTACAGCTATGCATTTCAACAAGAAAGGTTTGAAAAGAAAGGAAGAGCTTACCTATGCCACCAATTTCTGGTACTGCATCAATCACTTCTTCACTTCAGAATCATCAATAGATTAATGTTGTCTGGAGGACTACAATGTCCTGTAATGACAAGTTATAAATCACATGAAAAAGGAATCTATCATGCTCAGACAATAATAGCATAAAATAGCCCAAACTGGAATCCAGAACATTGTGTTCATCTGCCATCTCTACACAGATGCCTACAAGGCATATATTCTTTTGGTATGTTGCATCTACACAACTAATAAGTGGAGAGAAAACTTACATATTAATATGGGTAAAATATTAATATCAAGTTTTAAGCTTGACAATAAGTTATTGTTACTAATTTTGTTTACAGGTTCTAAAGGAAGAGGAATAATTTAATTAACACATTAAAATATCCTTAATTATCTAAAATATATTTGTATATGTCATGTCATAATTTTGAGGTGGAATATTCTGAATTCTTATTGTCATTTTGAAATAAATAAAATTTCTTCTCTGTACTATAATCTACGAAGATGATTTCTCACTCATATCAGGATATATCTAACCATAGATAGGAGGGGACTGGATTAAAAAAAACCCTAATAATCCAATTTCATTACTTTAAAATAAAATAGGATAAGCCTGGGGAAAAAAAGAAACAACACAACAACAACAACAACAAAACCCAAAAGGGAATAGAACTCTGCAATAGTTAAAGTGATGTAGGAGACTTATGTTCTCCTCTCTTTGATTCACATCTGAGACTTCAACATTGGTCATGGACACATTAAGTTTTCAATGACTGGGCTGATTATTCTGGGATGAAATTCAGCAGTTCATTTGTCTGTCTGTTACACATGGATGTGCAAATTCAGTTCTCAACTAAAAAAACCTTCCATGAGAATTGACATATTTCATCAGAGGACTTTATTTTAGATTTTCTTAAAGAGGAAAGTTGTCATAGAATTAACAACCAGCATAAAAAAAAATGAATCTACTGATACCAAACTACTAAGCATTCTAATTAAACTTCAAATCACTGTAATTAAGATATGCTAAGGATTTTGCATTCATGACAAACATAGGCAAAGCATTTCTTTTTGGATTTTTAAGAACAGTCATGGGAGTAGGGATACCAAATTTCCACTGCTTTCAACATATAATTGTCTATCTAGGAATATTTAATGTTCTTGGAATAATCCTCCAAATCAAGAATTGTAGAGTCACAGAACACTCTTAAGTTGAAGGGGACCTCTGGAGGTCATTAAGTCCAATTTCAGAGCAGGTGTCACCTTGAAATTCTTCCCAACCCAGTTTGTTTTTCAGCACACCACTCTACAATTTTCATGAATTGTTCATTTATGTTGCATGCACTGTTTCATCACAGAACAAACATACTATTTTACTAATTTGAAAGCATCACAAGATTAAGAGAAACGCGAGATCAGATACTGAAACACATACCAGAATATGAGACGCCAAGGAGCAGAATTGTTTAAAGCTTTTTAAACTGAATCATCACTGTCTTGGGACTGATGAAACACTACCCAAGTTCAGTTAAATTATTCCAAATGAGATTTCTTTTTCAAAATAAAATATATCTTCCCCATATTTCCACCATGTGCTTCATGTCATCGGTTAGCTTGCTGGCTTCTTCTCCATACCTGCCTCTTGGTTTTTACTATATAAAGATCCTATGGCTACTATGCCCTGGTAAATCTTCAGTACCTTCAATATAAACCTTCAGTTAGAGAGCATAAACTTGGACCTTATATCTTCATCAACATTTGTATTCCTTATTTCATAGGCTAATAAAGCTGGATATATTTTACATAAGCAAAGTTTATTTTTCTTTTATTCCATGCTCTTTTACCAATGTAGAGTATTGGAATAGTCCCAGCTGAGGAGAATTAGTTTTGCAGTGTGTTTTCATATATTATGTAACAGGCAGTTTCTAAATATGTGTGGTTTTTTGTCACCTAACATATTCATTCAGCATACTATCTGGAAAAAAATAAATTAAAAATGTAAAACATCAGCTTCCAGTAGAAATATTGGAACCCTTCTATTAGCAGATGTGAAGCAAACTTGGGCCACACCAGAGAGTGGAATTTACATGTTACATTATTTCCCACTGAGTAAAGAGGACATGCACAAAAAAAATCCCTGAAAAATTGTTTTGTTCTATTCTAGAAATTATGACTGCTGTCTCCTCTGCAGTGTTCTGACAGTTTGGAAAAAAAGCTTATTTTCTTTCTTTCCATAATCACTGAAATAACTCTAAGCAAACTGCTGTGCATCGTATCGCTGACTTTAGTAATTTGCAGATACTTACAATGACTAAAAACAGTGCCACAGACAGAGAAGACTGGTTTTGAATTATGCAAGAGCAAGCCCTATATTTCAGCCTGAATGAGGAAAGTAAGACCTGTGTTGGATATTAAGAAAACATATCAGGTTCAGAGGTCTGCAATTAATCTTGTCAGTGCATGAAGCCGGGCTAACCTGTTTGCAAGAGCATAACATCTCAGACAACACAACACAGCCTTTTTCTCTTCTATGAATACACAGCCAACCATGGACATGTGGGATTTGAATCCATTAATGTGACTGGAGATAGTCAAGTTCTTGAATATTATACTGCATTCTTAGAAGTATTAAATATTTACACCAGTCCTTTGTAAATGTTGTACACAGAACAGGCAAATGGAATGAATCTCTGTTAGCTACCCCTCGGTATATGCAGGTAATACAGATACTTCTAGACAAGAATTATATTCTGCTGTCAGTTGGAGCAGAGAAATTTGATCTGCAGTTGATCCCAGTGTCTCTGATTGATAGATAGAAAAGTCAATATAATACTCATAAATACACTTTTAAAACAACATTGTCCTTTTTTATTCAACCAGTGAAATATCATAATTGAATACATTTACTTTTAGAACCTGTTAACACTAAGAAACATGTAGTGAAATTGATTGAAAATAAATTAAAATAGATTGGTTTCTTTTATTGACCTTGACAAATGTACAAATGCCATGGATGATGATTATGATGATCCTTATACAAAGGAAAAACTATAACCAAACATGCTGCAAAGGCCACTGCCATTAGAAGGGCTCTCTCTATTGATTCCATGGAGCCTTTCTTGAGAAGTACAGCAGTAGGTGTTTTTCAAGAAAATTGATTTTAATGATTAAAGAGACTTCAATTTCCCTTTGATGTTTCACACCAAAAATATTCTGACTGTGAATAGAAGAGCATAGCATAAGTTCATAATGGGAACAAATAGATACATTTCCACATTCTTTAAACCTTTACATTCTAGTATAAAATAAACTATCACAAAAGTATGTCTAAATTTTATCAGATTTTAATAGTTTTTTTGAGGCTTTGCCTTCCTTCTGTAATCAAACACAGTTTTCAAATCTTGAAATCATTGGCAGATTTCTAACTTTCACAATACATCAGGCTAACCTGCGACGACGTTCTGGACATGACTGGAAGGTGGACTTGTTGTTATGTCATTTTTCAGAGTCTCAGCACATATAGAGCTGATTATCTTAAGATGTTCAGCTTCCCACATGAAAATATCTACAATACATTTGAGTTTTAGTCCATTTATGCATCCAATGTAAGCATCTATGCAGACATTAGAGATCTATGTAGAGTAGAAAGCTAATTTTGTGGGTTTTTAAATAAATCACCAATATCAGTGGGAGGTAGTTTCAGTTGTCTTGACACATAGGTCTGGACAACCTGTCTTGCTCAGAAAAGGAGAAGAAAAGCTAAGCACATGAGGAAAAAGTAATTTTGTTTCATAAATCAAATACTTTCTGTTGTATGAACTGGAATCAGTACACTTTGGACTGGAAAAAGAGAATGGCAAGAAGGACATGGAACAGTTGACGAACAACCCAGATCTTTTATATGAAGAAGAGTGGAGGATGTAGTAAATATTTTGTTCAGCAAATCCATTCATCTGCCAATCACTCCTACCCATAGTAGCTCTCTCAAGTTCAAATAGGAAAACATGCATTTATAAGTTACTCAAGTATTAGAGTGATGTCAAAGACTTCACTTTTTATTTGAGCTCTAAGCTGCCTAAATGTCATAAAAAAACCTCTCAGTCTTGAAATCTTTTTTTTTTTATTTTGTGGGAAAGAAAAAAAATTAATGGCCTAATTTCTTGCTTCCACAAACACATTTAATAACTTCTGAGTTTTTTAACAGAGAAAAATATACTTAATGACCTAAGACATTAATTCAAACACAGTTTTCAACTTTAGCCTGCTCTGTAATGTTTCTTAGTAATTTAGTGGAAGCCTTTTTACCTCATTAATCATTAAATGAATGTATATTCCTTACAACTCGGAATCTTTCTGACCCAGTCGATGAGGAATCTAAAAGATGCAGCTGCCTTGCAATGGCAATAAACAGAAGTTATGAAGCGCAGAGCTGACTAGTGGTTTTAAAGTACAAGCATTTCCAAATGAGATTGCCTGATCACCTCTGGTGATCAAGGATCTCAAATAGCAAGGATGGGATGAGTCTTGATTCAAGAAACAGCAATGCTTTAAACAGTGCATGAAGCAGACTCTGAGCAGCATCAAGAGGAAAAGCTAAATATGTGTTTAGTGTAAAAATCAGAAACAAAAGTGTTAAGCAAAACAATTTAATTTGCCAGAAAGAAAATAGTTCTTTGCCTTGTTTCCACTACAGCACAGGTGTTCTTCAGAGAGGTGGATATGGAAGTCATCATATGCAAAACAAGCTTTCAAACAGAATAATTGTAAAATGAATATAGGCAGAATCTAAAAGTGTACTGGTTTTGCAAAGTGAATCTGTCACTTTGCTTTTATGTATTTTTATTGAAGCTGAGTAAGCCGCAGAAGCAAAATCATTCAACCAGCTCTTTGGATTCCAACATTTTCATTTGTATTATAAGATTTTTCTAGTAAAAAAGTATCTAGTAAAACAAGAAAATCTCTCTGATAACATTCTTCACTGTTTTGCCACTTGCTCACGTGAATGACTGTTTTAGTCATAGATTTGCTGAGAAAAGAGGATAAAGAAGAATCCAGAGATAAGAGGATGTGATTCCTTCATCAGCTTCCAAAGTCCTTGTGGAACTATATTAATTAGGAATATATAAAATTTGGAGCCAGAAACCTCTGTCAGACTTGTATAAACAGCAGTTATATACTTACTCTATTTTTTTTTTCTCCCAGAAGTAATTATTTAATGAAAATGATGTTAGGAAAAAGGACATATTGAGATATAAAATTAAATGCAATGTCGTGATGTTCTCTCTTGAAAACTTATGAAGATAAGTTTTCAACTCCTCATTTAGCAAAACAGAAGATATAATGAAAAAAAAAGAATCCCCCTAAGAACCAAAAATACAGATAAAAAATATCTGAATTTCCTAAACAGTGCTTAATTATTATATTTCCTTCTCTTAAAAGACTTAGGAGTTTCCAGGCCACTGTTTAAAGCTTTAAATAAGGGATATAAAGTAGCATTTATGCTTTAATATTATCGTAAGCACCCTTTGAAATCACAGCTCCTTTCTGCCAGGCAAACACACAGGTGGAGAGACTTCCTGACCCAGAAATCACATACTCCATATCGAAGAAGAAATAAGAGCAATAATACATAATCATATGATTATTGCCATATAGTAACTCAGCTGTGGAATGGGGATAAAAAACATTTGGATCAGATCAAGTCATAGGACACATACCCTCCTAAGACTTGCAGTAAGGACAAATACTAGAAAACAGTCTAAGCTAGTACAGCTGTACACCAATACTTCTCTACGCAGTCATCCAACCTTCTGTGCCCCATTGGTTTCCTGAGACACAGGTGGTACCTTTGTGCTTAATATTCCTGGATGAGTTCTTTTATTCAATAAATTAGTTCAAATTAGTTATTTTAAAGACTATGTAATGTTTAGAAATGCAGGTTCCTTGATACCTGGATGAGCTAACACTGCTGTGGATAAGAGTGCTACATCACCATGGGATTTAAGTACCTCAAAGAGTGTGGAACAGGACTGACTGTTGGGATCTTATGATCTTTCCCTTCCTTCAAGTGTCTGAATTCCTCATCACTATGTTATGCAAAGCACCTCCTTGGTAGTATTTGATGTGATTGATATGATTATGCAGTCAAGAATCACACTTGTACTACAGCTGGCATTGAACCTTTTAAAGGCTATATTTATTTAAAGAATATCTGGAATACATATACAATCTATACATCTGCCCAACTATTTTAGATTTTGGCCAGTAAGGGTTTGATGGGATGTTCCAGGGATGATTAAACACCTTAATACAAATGCCACACCACTTTCACTTTCTGTCAAATCACCATGGGCCGTACTTCAAAGAAAATTAGGCAGATGGCTGGATGGTCAACAAGGATGGGACAGAACACTTCTGCTAGATACTTGCAGTTTACCATGTGCTAGAGTTTATCCATGTGTAGAACAAACCACCTGCCAGTTGTTAGAGTGATATGACTGGGTAAGCATTGCTAAGTACTCTGTAATAACACTAGTACTGCTTGAAAACAGAGTTGTATACAAGGTATGCACACTGATGGCTTTTGCAGACAAAAAATGCAAATTAAGGCTCATAAGAATGTAATCTTACCCTGCCAAAATATTTATTCATGGCAGGCATTATCTGCGCAATTCAGAAACACATACACCACTCCATATCACAAACTGCTGACAAGATGTAGAAAAGGCAATAACACTCTAACGTCTATGCACTTTATTCGTTACTCTGCTGAGGTAGAAGTACATGCATACATTTTCAAAACTATTTAGAGAGCTGATTGTCAGCAATTCATTCCCTAGCATTTCTGCTGCAGATCCTTCATTCACTTAGTCCCAGAGCCATTAGCATTTGGAGGCAAATGTGGAAAAAAATCCTTGTAGCAAGAAATCAAAGCAGACATCATGTAGTTTTGTGTCCACTGGAGAGCTGATATCCGACTGGAAAGGTCAGTAGGCCTGAAATTTTAAATGACCTTGTGACATTAGGTCATTGTCTCTTTTCTGTTACAAATTAGGTGTCTATTCAAGGCTATAAACATCCTCTTAATTCCATTTTTTGAGATAATATGTTTGAATGCCTTTAAAACTTGAAGCACATGAACTGTTTCTGTTTGTGTTATTAAATTCTGTATCTATATCTATAAAAGAAGAAGCATTTTAATTTCACGTTCTTTTTCACTATTTTTCAGCATTATCAGTAATACTACTGGATATTAGCTGTTATGCAATACCTCAGTGATGTGTTACCAAGGGATATTTTGGAATAGGTAGCATATAGTGACATTAATTAAACTTCCTTTCAAGGGAAAGGAAAGTCCACAGGCCTGAGCAGGCAAAACACTGATACCCTTTTCTGAGACAATCACTACTTTCAATGTCCTCTTGGGATGCTAAGTCCCATAGCACGGCCTAAGATTCTTGTGCTGGAATACACAAATATCAAACATTCTTTTAAACAGACATTTTCGGCTGTCACATCGCATGCAAGTATAAATGGATTGATACTCTGTTATAAACTCATGACACTTCTATTTTTTTTCAGATCATATTTATAGTAAAGAACACCTTCCATCTCCACCTACTCTTTCACAGAATCAGAGAATCACAAAATGGGTAAGGTTGGAAAGCACTGCAGTGGTCCAATCTCCCTTTGTAAGCAGAGTCATGCTCGAGAACATTGCACAGGATTGTGTCTTGGTAGTTCGTGAGTTATATTCAGTGAGGGAGACTACATAACCTCTTTGGGGAATCTGTTCTGGTGTTTCTTCACCCAAATAGTAAAGTTCTTCCTCATGTTCAGGTGGAATCCCCTGTGCATCAGTTTCTGCCTATCACCTCTTGTCCTAGTGCTTGGCACACTAAGAAGAGCCTGGCTTCATTCTCTTAACATCCTCTCTTCAGTCTCTTCTCAAGGCTGACCAAACACAACTCTGTCAGCCTTTCCCCGTAAAAGAATTTCTCCAGCCCTCAGATCATCTTTGTCACCTTCTGTTGGACTTGCTCCAGGAACTCCATATCTCTCTTGTACTGAGGAGCCCAGAACTGGACACAGTATTTCAGATGTGGCCTCACCAGAACTGAGTAGGACCACCACTCTTGACCTGCTGAAAATGCACCCCCAGATACCATTGGTCTTCTTGGCCACAAGGACACACTGCTGGCTCATGGGCAGCTTATAGTTCACTAGGACCCCCCAGATGCTTCTCTACAGAGCTGCTTTTCAACAGGTCACCCCCAGCCCATATTGCTGTGTGGGTTTTTTTTTCCCCAGATGCAGGACCCTGCATTTGTCTTTGTTGAATTTCAGCAGGTTTCTCTCTGCCCATCTCTCCAGCTCATTGAGAGAAGGTTCTGAAGGGCTGCACTGGGGTATTGGCCACTCCTCAAAGTTTTGTGCAGTTAGCAAATTTCCAGAGCACACACTTTCCTTACAGTAGAAAAGATTGCAGACACAAGAATGCCTGTGAGAGTTGTATGGGTAAGAGCTGAATTCTTCCATAGCAGTTTGCATAGCAGATGTTGAGGTTTCTCTAGTGACATCAAATCACAGTGCATAGAGGTTCATTTCTATCTGCCTTCCCATATCTTTGCTAGATACAGATGCCCTGTGCAAAAAATGAACACTGTTCAGCTGCCAAAAGCAGGCACAACATGTCCAATGGAATCTTGAGAAACATAAGAATAAATAAAAATCCTTGTCCGTGCATACAGAAACCTCATTATTTTTCCTATTGTTAATCCTGCCCACTCTTACAGAGAGAGCTCTTAGCTTTAAATCTCTACTGATGGTTTTGTTTCTAAACCTTTTTATATATTTTTCATTACTAGACTCAAAGTCCTCAGTTAGGATGTCATATTTTAAAACTATGCTGATGATTTTCCTCAGCTCTCTGAATTCGGGGGTAGAGAGGTAAAACCTTGATTGCATTGCTGTGTTTATTGCAGGGTAGGGGGTTCAGAGGCACAGAAAGAATATAGCCTATTTCTTTTCCTGCCAGTATTGTACTTTTCCTGCCAAACTGTGAGAGCAGGATTACAGAGCTGCTAGATCTCCCCAGTCAGAGGGAAAGCTCTCTGCATTTTCATTCTGTACATTTCTGTTACCAGATACTTGGCTTGCTACATTTTATGCTGTGCAGATCAAACCACAACAAATAGGTCTTGAACAGAATTACAAGTTTTGCAGCTGCTAGGGAGGAGTCTTTAGTTTCCAGTAATTTCCATATTTTTTAACTCTACCTCATAATAACAGACTCCTCCAAATATAAACAGTATTACCCAATAGTGATCTGTTGCTTGCAAAACTCTAGCTCAGGTCAGAGTCCTCATTCACCAAAATGCGGGTCTTAAAATGCAATTGCAATAATACTAGTTTGTTAAGTAATATTATACTTGCATTAGAGACAGAGCAGGAGTCTGAAAAAGGAGTCTCGTACAGCACAGGAACACAGGGTCAAGGGTTGAAAATTTTTATGCTAAAAATTTAATGCATTTGAAATGCTGGGACAAACCATCTGTTTTTGCAACTTACATAAAATAATAATTGAGTGAAAGCCTCCAATATAACTATCTCATACATAATGAGCACAACACCACCTCAATGAGATTGCAATGAAAAATCTCATTTTTACTTTAGTATCTTTCTTGCTGAAGAAGATGGAATTTAATTTGCTTTGGGAATGGGTGTAATTTGCTTGAGCTGGTGCTGGACCATAGGGATTCTAGGCTGGCTCTTATGTCTAGTCTGAAATCATGCTTTTATACTTTTACAGTATTTACCTCACTGTCTGCAAGACATGAACAAAACATGCTTGTGCTCTGAAGTTTGTTTAACTCTAGGAATGTGTGGGTGAAAGCAGGGAATACAGAGAGCTGAAAATTTGAATAAAGAGAAAAGGGTTGGGAGTGAAGGGTGAGAACTAAGACCGCATTCACAGAACATGGTATGTCCACCTGTACAGAGTCTGGGGCAGGTTAGACTTGCCATGTGCTACCTGAGCCCAAACAGAATTTCCCACAAGGAAAATTTCACCTATGTCCCCTGTGGAAGGTTTCAAAATAAGCTATTCGACAAGTGAGGTTTAGGGATCTACAGAAGAGGGAACTATTGTATCTTACAAGCTTCCTTCTAAAACCAGCTGAAGGTGTCTTATGTTGAAATATGAGTTTTGGAAAAAAGAAATAAGCAAACAGAAACAACAACAACAAAAGTCAATCCTCTTTTTCCGAATTAAAGGTTATAGATAAAACAAAACAAAACAAAACAAGGCAATTGCTAATATTTATAAGAAATGAAGAGAGGAGACTAAGAAAGATTTCTGAGAGTTGAAGCATCTATTTTGCTTTTCCCTTAAAGTTGGGAAAATACAATAGGACACAACTATTTAGTACTCAATACACTTTTATGAGCAGATAACATCATAGGCAAAAAAAGAAAACACAGTGGAAAAGAAGTTTTGAGCCAAAAGGAAGTTTAACAGAAGGAGTAGTAGTCCGTCTTCTTCACCAGCACAGGAGGACCCTCTGCACAGTGAACTGGGGAAAACAATGTAGCAACTAATAAGCAACAGCAGTTTAGTTTCATTTGGGAAAGTAGGAATATTGGCATGAATGTCTCTGCTGCTTTTGATTGAGGTGTTTTAAAGCAGACAGTGACGCCATGATGGGAAGCATGGAGAGATGTAATTGAACCAGGTAGGAAGAGATGCAGGATTTGGTCATATGTCTAAAGACACTCTGGGGGCCAACACCAAGAATAACATCCAATTTGCATTACAGAAAAGCCAGTCACAGCTGAAAGTTAATAGGAAAAGGCTGTCTTGTGAAGTCATGATGGCTATGGGTATCTGGGTGTATCCACTTGGGGCCTTGTTGGGTAAATCTATATACACAAACCAAACAAGAACAAACAAAACCCAAACCAAAGCAAATAAAAACAGCTCACACCAAAAAAACCCCCACAACCAAGCTTAAATAAGCCCCAACCAAAGGAAAAGAAAAAAAAGAGAGGAAAAAAAAGGGATGGGGTAAAGAGGCTTTGTACTCATCCAACAAAATTCATCAGATTGCTCATATAGTTTCTGAAGCTTTAGTCCAAGATGAAAACCAGTTTTCCAAACAACATCTAGGGATGTTCTGAGCCAGGATCAGCAAAGGCTACACAGCCCCACTATCACCCAGTAATGACAACCCAGGAGCTGGCCCTGGACATACAATGCCTCCAATAAGTACCCCTGGATCCTCACTCTCCCTGGATACCTGATCCATAGACACACACACACACACACTCTTACAAACATACATCCAGCACAATTGGGTAAGTAAAGGTGAAAAAGATATGTTTTGTGGATATGCTAAAAAGTGGAAGGAAATTCTAAGTCATAAACCTCAGTTAAGGGAGGGTATGAGGGGAAAGGTAGATAATATGAATATGAGCATCTAAATTAGTTTCAGACTCAGAGAGCTGCTATTAAAGTAAAATAGAGAAAGTAAATTCTTTAAGATAATGAAAAACATATTGCAAATGTTCTTAGTTTCATTTGTTTACTTCTTTCACAAGCTACTTCTAGGAACTCATTAATGGAAACTAATTGGAACAGGTTCTGCGTTCATGTCCAGTTTCTTTTATAATTGCTGAAGTCACTGATTTGCCATGAAACAGCTCCTATTTAATCTGTCTGATTAAAAAGGGCACTTTCTCTTGCTGTACTCATTCAAGTGGAAATGAATTGTTCGCTGTCATGCACCAGGCTGTTCCCTTCATTTTACAAACCAAAGGAACGGGCAAATTTAGTGAAGGAGTCTTGAGGACTCTTCCCTCCCTCTATTCCATTCCTATCATGAGGTGAAACACTGCACTGATTATGAGACCTCTTTTTAATTTTTTGATTACATGAATTAATTGGACTTTCAGACTGGACTGAATTAATCTTCAGTAAAATATTTTCACGTAACTAAGTTCCTTATTTGAAAGTAACATGAAAATTCCTTTGTCCTAAAGAAAAGATCAGTACGGAATGCAAGAAAGTGTTTAATTGATTCCATCTTTCAGGATGAAAATGTGTGGGCCTGGAATGTTTTGGTGTGATACTGTATGAAAAAAGGGAAGGAAGGGAGGAAGGAAGGAAGGGAGGAAGGAAGGAAGGATTTTTTTTTTCTCCTAAGGACGAA
>VXBB01016991.1:148035-159971 GCA_013399915.1 Illadopsis cleaveri | reverse complement strand
AAACAAAGAAGCAAGGACAGATGTTTCATAAATGTTTAAAATTGGACCTGTGTCAGTTATGGGGATATAGATATGTATCTCATAACTTTCATTTCCATTCGCAGCTTTGTATGGGTTTTTACTGCAAGTTTTGTATAGTTGTGACTGCAAGTTTGTATAATTGTCACTGTAAGTTCTGAATAGTTACATGTAAGAAGTTACAGTTGAAGGATTGCTAGAGTATTTACAATGCTAATGCCAGAGAGAAAGAAAAGGGAAAAGGGGGATCTTTCTTCCTCCACAGAAAGCCCCGGATCAGACCGTCACCCCAGGTCCTGATTGGGGGACAATGGACCAATCATTCGAAGGCAGGAAGGAATGATTGGTCCAGAGGAGCCCTCGCTAAGGACCAATAAAACCACGGAGAATGAGCCAATCACCTCAAGGATCCTAAATCTACCAATCAAGGAGAGGACGGAGGATATAAAAAGAGACTGACGGTCTGCGGGAGCGCCTTTTCCCTGAGGGATAGTGTTTCCTAAAGCGGGGAAGAGCCCGTTTAGTACTATATGTATTTTGTTACTCTGGCTTGTTGTAAAGATTTTGGGACTAGCCTGACTCTTTTGCTGTTCCAGTAGTCATTTTGTTTCAATAAACCATTGGTCATTTTTTTATTAACACCAAATCTACGGCCTCATTTAGAACAGATGCTTAGGAGGAAGTTCTGTTTACCAAAACTGCAGTGGCAAAGCGGTCTCACCCTGCTCCTGAGCTCTGCCTGGCAACAGAACTTGGGCAAGGAGATGTAGAAAATCCCACCCTACTCCTTCCAGTAATTTGGAAAGAAGGGATGGGTATCTAGTTGCTGTAGGACATTATCAGCCATGAAGAGTTTAAAATTCTTCCAGAGATACAGAGGGGAGCTGAAGGGAAGGAGAACTGATGTTCATTGCCCTGTAGGATCTGTGCAGCTGCATCGCGGCTGTGGGGCAGCAGTGTGAGCAGGAATGTGGCTGGGATAGCTGGAGCAGCCTAGGAGCCAGGCACAGGAGACAAAGACGTGGCAGAGAAGCGATTGCCAACTCTGCCAGGAAGAGTCAAGCCTTGTTCTTGGCAGCCCAAGCAGCAATGAGCCAGCGAGGGCCCTGCAGTGGCCCCAGGCCAGACCCAGTGCCGGCAGTGAGGCTGTGAGCCAGTGCCAACAGGGACAGTGGCACTGACTGGTGGCACAGGGGACAGCAGAGAGAAGCACTGGGGAAAACCAGAAGTGGTAATCCCTGTAGGGGAGTTACAACTAAGTTTAAAAGCAGAGAATTGATGGTACTGGAGAAATTTTCTCTCTTTTCTAACATTTGGGAGAAGTCTTAATTCCAGCACTTCTGTTAGAGATTGATTACCACAATAGTCAGAACTATCCTGTCTCTGTTGTAAAATCAATTGACAAAGCAGAACATTCTGTACTTTCTTTCCACAGAGGACATTTCTGTATCTAGACCACACCAAAACATCTGTACCACCAATAAACTTGGCATCAAGAGAGTCTTACAAGTTGTGTCTTCATTGATTTCACTTTATTAAAACAATGTTGCTGTTACAGTCTGTCTTCAGTCATGAGGGAGTGACAGAAAAACCTGAGCATTGGGGACTTCTGGTATTTAAAAAGTGAGGATCAACTGGAATTTATTACAGTGAATAATTGCAAGTGTGACAACTGTGAAGAAAAGGTGAAAAGAAGGGAAATGCAATTTTCTCCTCAAATATCCTTAAATTAATTTTTAAAATATCCTAATAGTTTGCATATTATGTGCATGTTTAGACTGTAAATTATAACTCTAATTTAAACTTCTTGTTCTGGATGCTTTTGCTATTTGCCTTTTCAAGGGTCACTTTTTTCCAGAATTCGACCTTCTTTTCTTTCAACTTTCTGTCTTTCTTTTGCTGTAGATTTATCTGCAAGTATTCTTCATTTAGGTTGTAAGATGGCCATTCAACCAGACTCTCTCCATTAGGATTTCTGTAAGCAGGAGGAAAGAAAAAGTGGGTGCCCTTTTCAGTCACAGGGGAATTTAATCACACAAGTTAAGACTGAATCAATAAATCAGCCAATTTCCCACAGAGTCAGTGCAAAGCAGCAATATCTGTCGTGAACCTCACAATTCTTACCCATTCCGAGCAAAGTTAGCCCAGTACTTCATCAGAGTTCTGCTGAGGTTCTTCTCTTCCTCTGTAACTTCACCTGAAAGACAAAACACAGAATAGTTACTCTGTGTGGGAGAAATCAAGACATTGCTACTACTACAGCAGCAGCATTTCCCTGTGTGAATATGCTGCAACAATTTGGCAATTGCAACAGAGACAGTGCCAGCAAAACATCAGTAACACAGCAAGCATCAAGAGATTTCAGCACTCCTCATGAATGACTTCAGCATAGTTACCCTACTGTAGAAATCAGGGAATCTGGGAACAAGGAAATAAGGTGATGTGCCTGTAACCTTCTAGGAAACCCCCATGTGTCCTGCATCCCAGTACAACTCCAGGAACGGGCCACATGGCTGTGTTTCCTGGATCCCATTCTAGTTTTATGGGACTGACATTCTCCCTGTTCTTCAGAGCAATCTCACTAGGCAAAGATTTCTTCATTCTCACACAAGATGGTGCCACTCCATTTCTCAGCACTTCAAGAATATTTCTTTAAATATAGTTACACATAAGCTCACTGTATCACTAGGTGGGAATTATTTCAGTTCCTGTGTGTTTTTAACTATAAATGCATCCCCATACACTCAGAAAAATGTTTGGTATCTTAAAGCCCTTAGTAAATTCAGGCAAAGAGGAAAATAACTTTTCAGTTTTGTAGTGCCAAAAGTATGTAAGTAAAAAAATAATATATATATAAGCAAAAGGAAAAGATTCTGGTAACAGATTAACAAAGGGCTTTATAACATAGCTGGATTGCTCCAAAGTTCAGTGGAATAAAAGGAAATACTTTCACTTATGTAGGCTTTGACCAGACTATGAACTACTGTGCAAATGACAAAAATAAAAGCAGAAAAAATAGTGAATTCACTTAAAATAAGCAGAATTTTTGTGTCTCTGTCAAAATAAGAACAGTTCCTAATCTGTTCCATGGGAAAGGAAATACTCCATGCTGAGTATTACTGTCTTAGGCATTTGTAGTTAAGGGATATTGCTGGATTCATAATATTCCTTAGGAAGTGGCACCATGTTTCTTAACTGTTCAGTGATTGGCAGATTCATTGGGCATGTAACAACGTGGGATTCTGCCAGAAGGAACTTCCAGAATCCCATGGAAATTTTGGGAGTACCCCCTTAATCCTCCCTCAGTGGACCAGTTCCATTTGAATAAATGCTCAAACCAGATCTAACCACTGGATCTTCACACAGAAAATGGAACACTGGAATTCCAAGCCTTGCTCTGAACACAACTGGAATCACTACCTGCAAAAGAAACCAAGGCCCCCATTCTCTGGAGCCTGATAGCCTGTGGGATTTCCTGGAAAGGAGGGGACGCTGGCCTAAACTCCTCAGGAAAAGAAGAGATCCTGGATTTCCTGCTTCCCAAACACTCTGCAAGTTTAATTGACCTTTCCTTCAATTTCATTTTCAGCCAAAGGTATTTGGCAAATTCATGCACAGTGCTGGGATAATGACAGTGAATTTTCTAGCAAATACCCTATTTGCTGAATTACTGACAAAATGTGGAACTTACTGTGCTTCAGAACGAGCAAACTGTAAAGGGGAGGAGAGGGAGGAGAGGGTTAAGGGCATAAAACCAATTCTGCCAGGAGAAAGGGTCATGGCTTGGTCTCACTGCCAATACATGCACTTTGATCTGATGAAAATGAATAGAACACTGACTAGAAAACCACCAGGGTTACAGGAGCAATTCATGAGTGAATGGTGTCTGTTCCTTACTGCGGAGCTGGATGTCCCCGGCCAGAAATGGCCCCCCGAAGACAAAACCAACTTCATCCCCGTGGTCAGCCTTCACATAGTCTGGTTTGCTGTCCCAGTACGCACTGGGCCGGTGCTGGAATTCAAAGAAGTAGGTAGGAGCTCCAGACTCTGCAAGACATAACATTAGAGAGTTACAGAAGAAATACATATACTACAGCTGTCATCAGCTGTTTCAAATACTACTTTAAACAAAGCTTTATACTGGGCATGTTTCTAGTGTCATTGTTACATTCAAATGTGTACTTTTATTGCAAAATTAAGAACTCAGCACTTACACTCACACACCAAAAAAGAAAAAAAAAAAGAAGATCCACCCTAAGAAAACTTGCAGAAAACAAAATATCAAATTATTTCCACTTTTGAGTATCTTGGCATGGCTTGTCTACACCTAAACACCAGGAAATTTACAGACCACAGAGCTTCTGACTTCCCAAGTACCCAGACAACCAAAGGACAAAGGTTGCTTTGATATGTTTTAATTTTTAAGCCTGCATATTACAGTTAGCAAATATTTACCTGTGTTGTTATGCACTGCTCTCAATATATTGTGATTATGAGCACAGTGCAAGACACTGATACAGAGAGAAGGGACTCCACACAACCCTGCAGATCTGTATCATTCCTCATGTTGCCAGTGGCAATCTCAAGAAAGGTTGCCTACATATGACAGGATTTGTGTCTGCATCATTTGACCCAGCCTGCAGTAGGAGGTTTGAGTGTCCCACTGCTGTTGATCAGCTTACCCCTGTGATAATTCAGTGCTTTAATGGCTGGCATGACAATTGCCATGTCCCCCAGCAGGTCCAGGAATCTGTCCCGTAGCTCTGCAGGATCCTCTGTGTCCCCCAGATATTCATCTATGATCATGGGCAGAAGATCTGAGGGTACATCCTAAGAGTCAAGAAACAGACAGACAAAAAATCACTGTCTGAATTAGCAGCTAAAATTGCCATCTTTTAAACTTCTGAGACTGTGCAAAGGCACAGATGTCCAGGACAGCACTCACATTGATGGGAAACAAAATCTATTCATGCTTTCGGTGGGCAAAAAATACCAAACAAACCAACCACCTCAGGTCGAATTTGCACCAGATTTACATGGGTTAAAACTCTACAGGATGTGCAGATCCAGCAATTTCTCTTGACAATATCTGTGGCTTCTGTTTTCTTCAAGAGAGAGATGGGAATCACAAAAGTAAATTCTCAGTCCTTGAAAGATTTAGGGACCATTAGATAAGAGGACAAGACCAAATAGGATCTCCAAACACAGTGTAAGTTTTCAGGGTTAGAATTTGCTGCTCGAAAGATACACCTCAAAACTAGGAGTGCAAAGTAACTACTTTAAAAGCTACATTTAATGTAAACATACAGAAAAATAGGCCTTGAAACTCCCTAAGCAGGAGATCAGCCATGAGATACCTCAACATTAGGGATCCTATTACAGTAATCCCACAAATATGTAAGATAAAAGTATTGCTTGAGGTCTAGAATGAAAAAGGCATTTTCCCAAATCCCAGGCCTGACTCAATGCTATTTCTGTGTAATTCCATAATCCCAGGTCCTGTAAACTTTGCTGGGACTCTCCTCAAAGCATAACATGACCTCAGCACTCAGTAACACTAAGCAGTGAGACCCAAATCTGTTACATATATGAAAAACAAAATCTACTTCTCAAATTAGATTAGTGCAGCAGTACTTACAATCATTGGTAGAAAAACCTCTACAGTCGAGGCAATTGATTTTCTATCTCCTATTTCCCTCAAACCTGGCATTTTTGATGTCTGTACAGAGAAAAAAAACCAACGTTATTAACACCATTCAATGTCTCCATTATTTTAAACATTGAAACTACATTATTCCATTAATTCTTACTACTGGTGTTTATTTTTGAAGCATCATATCCAAAAGTGCAGCACAATGCAGCTGTCTCGAAAACCTTGTATTTACTGCAGTAAATGTTGCCTTGGTGAAGATTTCTACATAAACCACTCCTAATACATAGTTTATCTTTAAATCAACATTAAGAAACTTGTAAGACTAGAAAACATGAGGGCAGAGTTGAAGCAAAAAGCTCTTTCTGTCTCACAGGCTTATTTTCATTCTGTTGGTGGAGATCTTAAAAGTCACTGTCGGTCTGTCTCTAGTCCAAATGTTTGAGCCCTTTGAAATAAGGATAATGCAGTGTTCCTCCTCTTTTACAGCATTACATAAAAACTCTTCTGTCTGCAAAATAAATTCAAGCAGATTTCACTTTGTGTGTTCTGCTGGGACTTACAACCAGCATGCTCCCAGAGACAGTTGCTTCATAGAGTCAGAACAAATGCTTTGTACTACAGAAAGGAACCGGAATATTTAGGAAATAAAAGAAAGGGACAAGAGAGAGGACACAAATCCATCTCCTGCAGTTTTTGTGCACTGAGAGCATTTGCTCATGTTTTGGAATTACCCATTGAGTTCCCATGAGAAAGGAGAATGGGCTGGGACACCTCTATTGTCCCCTCACTCTGCCCCAGATGAGATTTTCAAATGAAAGCTCTTTCTGCAGGGTGGTAATGACACCCAGGTGAACTACTGAGCCTTATGGGGGAAAGGATTGGCTTTATTTGTCTTTGAGTACTAAGTTCTTGATTGTTGCATTCTTTTTCCTCTCTCTGCCTGGAGGAGGGATTAAAATTTTAGGGTAAGAAAACACTGTACAAAATTGATATTCCAGCTGATTTGTCCATGTAGTTTAACTTGCAGGATGAAGCCTCTCTCATCCTCTTGTGACCCAGTGGTTCTGGGTCACTGCAGAGCAACGATGCAAGCAGTGTTTACCTTGTATGTATTTCCAACAATGCAAAGTCTTGTCCTATTACTTAACAAATACAAACATTAAAAGATATTAAAAATAAAGAATAGACATTAAATTACCGATCTAATATTCCAGCCAAATTCATTGTTGGTGACTCCTATCATGAACGGGACTGCATTGAATTCTTTTCCAGCCAATATCTCTTCAGGTGGCTTATGAAGAAACACTCCATCCAAAACTAAGGGTAGAAACGAGATTTCCTGAAGGAAGAGGAAAAAAAAAGATCAAATTAGTTGTTAATAGTATTTCCAATTTTTTCTTCAAATCATCTAAGATGTCCACATTAAATGTCCTAAGGGCAAAAAAGGGCTTTAAGAAATTCAAGTATCTACAGCCACTGTAACATAAATTTAGTTTGGCACAGGAGTAAAAAATGCAGGCCTGGCTGGGTCAAGGTGCAGAGGAATGTAATGGGTTCCTGATCCTGTGCTGTTCTGGCATTAAAACATAGGTATGCTCAAACCTTGCTCACAACTTCATAGGCCAAGACTTCCAGGAAGAAATTACATGTGAAATTATTTCAACATTTGGGAAGTATTTTGACAGAAGATAACAAAAATCAATTTTGGAATGGACCATCAATGAACTCTGATCAGAGGCTGAGATAAAGTTTTGCAAGTGAGCTGTTCAAAAGTTCTGTTGCCATGAAGTCTCACCTACCTTGCTGTTCCGGACTATGTGCTCTGCTTCCTGCTTCCTCAAGCAGCTCAGCAGGGAGAGGGAACTGCTCTTGTCACACTTGAAGATACTGGCAATTTTCTGTAAATGATCAACAAAGCACTGTTATAAAATCATTGTACACACTGCTGTTAATAGCTTGATTTAGTGGCAGATTTAGGTGAGCTTGGTAGGTCTTTGAGTGTTTTATTTTACTAGAAATGCTACAGTTTGATCACAAAGTGAAACCATTCTGGTGTACTTCTCTTTCTTGTTGTATTTCCATCCACTGTTTTTCAAACTTTGGTGTAGAGACAATACAAGCTTGTAGCATAAACCAAATAAGGAAAGAAAACTGAGAAACACTTACATTATTACTATCTGCCATTACAGGAAAAGATAATAAAAGGCACTTATAGAGAGTGATTATAAGGTGGGGGTTTTTTTTGTTTTATATTTAATTAATTTACTTCACATAAAGGCTCTCTCTATAAGACTGTAGGTCAATAAAAAACTGAATTCTTCTTCTGGATTCTTGTGAAACTTCCCATAATAAATGCCACAGTTACTGTATAGAGTACAGTGGATATGAAAATGGGCATTTTCCTAGCTTGGCATGTGTGTGACTCAAAATACCTTTGTCAGCCCACAGCTGTTATAATCATACAGCTGTACAATCTATTTCACCAAACAGACTGAAATTAAACAGGTGTGCTGCAACAATACACTGGATCGACTTTGTTGCACAGTATGTAATGAGACTTTGCCCTTTTCTCTTTTAAACAAATTATTATATAGAAGTATCCTGTTTTAGGCTATAAAGACTTTAAAATGTAAAGAAATGAGCTTACCTCAAGATCTGTTGAAAGTTGTAAATTTTTACTGGGGGGAATTATAATTCCACTCTCTGATATTGCTTTATGAAAGAGACCCTTAGATAAAGGAGATAACACCTGCCAGGAGGGGAAGAACAGAAAGTATTTATTGTATATTAACATCCTTACCACATAACTTTATGCTAGTTATAGTCTAGTCAGCTCCTGGATTCAGCTGGGAATTATACATCTTTATTTCCTAAACCTCCAGATTTAGCCCAATGTGCTGTCAAACTCACTGTCAAAAACCAGATTAAGCATGAAATGTTACATTAATTGAGTTTTGAAGATTTTTATTTTTATCTACTGTATACCTACATGTGCAAAAACAGAGCAAGATCCTGCAGATATCCCAAAGAGAGTGACAGATGCTGGGTCTCCACCAAAGTGCTCAATATTTCCCTGCACCCACCGAAGAGCTGCCACCTGGTCCAGGTACGCCCAGTTCCCACGGGCGTGCTCATCACCAGTGCTGCAAGGAGAGCAGAGCCACCCCTCAGCAACAGTGACAACACAACAAAGGCAAGCTCAGCAATCTGTGCTTGGTGCCAAGTGACCTACAGCCCCTCGGGGTCACACCTCAGCCCCGGACTCCCCTCCACTCTCTGTTCATCCCTGCACAGGTGGATCCCTTGCCTTTGATCTACCTGAGATTTTGCTTTACACACCAGAGGATGGAAGCAAAGGCCCAAACAAACATCCTGTCCCGCACCAAATAAGCCAAATTTACAGCCCTCTGATAGCAGGCTGTGACCTGCTATCATGCACCCACGTGACCATGGAGATGGAATATACAGACATTTCTCAGTGTTCTGAAATCCTGATGTCAGTGAATTATGTACATTTAAACCACTGTAACATTGGAAAGTTGATTCAGAAGTTCAGAGGTCCCGAAGTTCAGATTTAGCAAACAGAACTACCCATGCTTTAAACATGACAGCAAGTACTTTGTAAAAAGTGAAATAGGTGTTCTTACTTGAAGTATCCAAGGAGTCCCAGTCTGTACTGAATTATTACCACCACAACATTCTCATAGGCTGACAGTGCAGAGCCATCATACCGAGCAGCACCACCAAATATAAAATTGCCTCCATGGATCCACACCATTACCTTGGAAACAAAGGGTGAGACACACCTTTATGCATTGGTTTGCAGATTTCACTTGAAAAAGGAAAACAACATCAGAGAATATGGAACACCAAATCACTGAAGCACGATGGCTGCTGAATTTCACGTTGGGGGACTTTGAATTTTACATGCTAATATTATTTCTGCTTGTGCAGCACCACATTTTCAAAAGCAATTAAGTCTCTTAGGAGCAATCACTACTTGCAAGCTTTATAAAACACAAGTTTGTTCAATGGTTTACATACAGGTAACTTGTCCTCCTTGCTTGAGCCAGCAGGGCTGTACACACTGAGATACAAACAGTCCTCAGACGTTTGGAATGCAAGGTGCTTTTCTTTAAAGTTTGTTTCAGCTGTTTTCAACAAGGACAGATCTTGAGGACAGCTTCACAAAAAAAAAAAAAAAAAAAAAAAGTTGTTAGTACCAAACCTGCAATAGCACCAATGTAATAATAATAGAGAAAACACACTTCTTTGGCTCCTGGCTGAATGCCCACAGGGTGCTTAAATTTTGTATTACCTATAATCAGTGAGAGGTGCAGCCTGTAAAAGCACATCTCCACACCTGTAATAGAAATACTCCAGCACTGGCAGTGTATCCACTACCAAATATAAATACCTCAGCAAAACCAGGCCTCTGCACCACAATAAACACAACTCTGGCCAGCATGGGCAGGTTCTATCTACAAATGAACAGCTCTCACAGTGGTGGGTGAGAAGTTGCATCTCTCAGACCAGTCCAGGGTTCAGGTGGTTCAGGTGGGGAAAACCTCAAGGATCCAAGAGGGGCTTTTGCAAAAGGAATTCCAAGGAAAACATTCACAAGCTTGTCTGTTCCCTTCACATTTGCCTGTGTTCCTCTGAGCCGTCCGAGTGCAGTAGTCACTTCTGGCTCAGCACCACTCTGTCCTAAGTAACACAAAAGGTAAAAAAAAAAAAAAAAAATTAAATTGCATCTTCATACTTATCACACTGACCTTTCTATTAAGTATTTTTAACTGACTGTTTAATTTAGAACATTTCAGCTTATTCCTTTCAATTTTGTTCGGTTTTTCATTTAGCTTTGATGCAGTGACAAACACCTCGTGACAAACACCTCGTGACAAACCCTCCTGCCAGTGACACCTGGAGCCAAATAGGGCAGGGTTTAGTCACTGTGCAGGAGCAAATTTCAGAGAAAACAGCAAAACCATTAACATTTCCTAAATTTATCATTCAACAAGATCTTAAAAATACTTTGTTTAGAGAATTCAGAAACATTGCTGCTTTCTATCATTTAAAAGACAGAAAGCTTTATTTTCATTCAATCATCTCGAAAACAGTTTCATCTCACAAACCCAGTAATTTTTGCACCATGACGACATTTTTGCAGATTGGTACCCAAGCATAGAAGATTTACCGCCTTTGAAAAAATCATCGGAACTTGTTGGTGCAGTGGCTCCCCCAGCTGCAACAACAGATGGCGGAGCTCACCTTCTGCCCCGCACACGAGGAGCGCCACGCTACAAAACAAGGCGCAAAGTAACGCGATCGGGCTCGGAGGAGACATTTTCACCCCGATGGGGCTCCCGGTGACTCTCTGGTTTTATGCGGAAGAGAAGGGGACAAAGGTCCCAGCGAGGGCACTCGGGTCACGGAGCGCGGCTGAATGGTGAGCGTGAACTGCATCCAACGCCTCCAGAGCGCCAAATACAGCCCCGAGAGGCGATATAGCCCCCGAGAGGAGATACAGCCCCGAGAGGTGATAGAATCGCGAATGCCCAAAGAGCCCCGAGAGCCGATAAATGCCCCCGAGAGCCGATAGAGCCCCGAGGGCCGATAAGAGCCCCGAGGGCCGATAAGAGCCCCGAGCCCCCCCTCCTGGCGTTACCTGGTGCTGGCAATGTCCCAGCACGGTCCGGGAGCCGCAGCGGGAGCGCCAATCGCAGTTCATTCATCTGCTGTCAGCGCCACCGGCAGAGAGAACAGGGCAAGGCTTAACAGACTCCAGAGCTTAAATACTATAAAGGTCTTTAAAACCCCCCTCAAAACAATAAAAATCTCACCAAAACATCACCACAAGCAAAACAAAGCAACAAAAACCCCAACCCCGCCCTCGCCCCGCCAACAACCGGGACGAGAGATTACAAATAACTAGAAACAATAAAAAAAAAGAAAAATCAAAATAATTAATTCTTGCCTTAATCCCCTTTTAGAGAGGTGTGTGAAGCCAAAGTATGTCATCACTACACTCCATTCCTCCAGTTTAAATTTGCGTGGGTTTTTTTTGTTTGACTTTTCAAAGTCGGGAACAGATGAGATAAACAACTTTAATCGGAGCATCCTCGGCAGCACCGGACCCAGCCCGGAGGCCCCTGGCGGACACTGCGCCGCCGACTCCATCGGCTCCCAGCCTGGCGCTGCAGCCGGTCCGGGCTCCGGGGAAGCCCAACAGCCCCGCTCCGCCCCCGGGAGGTGCCCGAGGAAC
>VXBB01016991.1:38296-142594 GCA_013399915.1 Illadopsis cleaveri | reverse complement strand
TCTGGCCCCTCAGTTTAGGAAGGATGTTGAGACGCTCGAGCGCGTCCAGAGGAGGCAACGAGGCTGGTGAGGGGCTTGGAACACAAACCCTGTGAGGAACAACTGAGGGAGCTGGGCTTGTTTAGCCTGGAGAAAAGGAGACTCAGAGGTGAGACTTATCACTCCCTACAACTCCCTGAAAGGTGGTTGTAGTCAGGTGGGGGTTGGTCTCTCTCTTCAGGCAGCAGCTGACAGAATGAGAGAACACAGCCTTAAGCTGCGTCAAGGGAAATATAGGCTGGATATCAGGAAAAAGTTTTTTACAGAAAGGGTAATAAAGTACTGGAATGGTCTGCCCAGGGAGGTGGTGGATTTACCATCCCTGCATGTGTTTAAAAATAAAAAGACTGGATGTGGCACTTGGTGCCATGGTTTAGTTGAGGTTAGGGTTGAGCTGGACTTGATGATCCTGGAGGTCTCTTCCAACCTAATGATTCTGATTCTGGTGAAAACCTTCCATCCTGCTTTTGATTTTCATTAGCTGGTTCCTGTTGTATGGAGACAAAGTGAGAGAAGAAAACACTAATTTGTTAGAAATATTTCTTTTCAGATGTTCATTATTCAAAAATGCCACCCCTAAATTTAGCCTCTGAAATGCTTTGTAATGGGACACATTCCATGAGAAACAATGACCCTTTGGAGCAGCTGTGTTGAATACAAACAGCCTCATTCAAGTCCAGGAAAAATGCCAGGAGCAGACATCTGCTTTGAATTCCTGAGCTCTGGGCAGAGTCTTCCGGGGGTGGCTGGATGGCATTCCCCACTGCCAGTGTGCAGCCAGGAGCTCCCTGAGCCATCTGGATGGCATTCCTCAGTCCCATTGTGCTCCCAGGGCACCTCTCTGTGCTGTCCCTGCAATATCCTGCTCTGGAGTGTGTTTGAGCCCCAGACCCCACAGCACCTCGGGGTGGGGCAGAATCCCCCCACTGCTCCCACTGTGTCCCATCTGAACCTGCTGCAGCCCCCACATGCCTGAGGTGTAGCAGTGGCTGGGAAGCAGCTCAGCAGTGTTGTATCCATAGATGCAGCTGAATGTCCATGGAAGAGCTTCACCCTTGCATGGCATTATTTCTTGTGGCCCTGGGGTGGAGCAGTGTGTGCCACACACTGGAAATGTTAATTAATAAAAGCTATTTCAGTATTCTGGCCATGCTCAAAGTGATGTGTCTGCGTCAATAGAGGGCTTTGATAAAGATCTCCCTCTGGAGCTTTGATTTATAAACTCTGTATTTTACAATTACCTTTTTTTATAGCTATTAGAAGCATTTCCCTTTGGCTTGTCAAGCAGAGAACTGGACCACTTTCCCTTCCTTTACTAAATGCACTGTTTGGCATAAATACAGACTGAAGAAGTGGCAGAGTGATGGTTTTTCCACAGGCAAAAGAAAAATTTGCAGTAAAATCTGTCTGATGTTACTAAGTAACAGCACAGAGGACCAAAGTAGGGAAAGTTGAGGTGTGTTTAAGTTTGCTGGTCTCACAGCTATTTGCCAGCAACATTTAATAGCACATAACATTTTCATTCCACAAAATACTAAAAATACAGGGCATTTTTACAACATGCATGAGTAGCAGAGAGTGCTCATTTTGTCCAGTGCACTTCAGTAGCTGCAGAAGACATTCCGTCACACCCTGTGACCTCTTTACCTATCTCTTATTATCAACTTTTTTTATTATCAACTTTTTATCGACTCTTACTATCAACATTTATTTTTTTATGTCCTGCCTCTAAAGAGCTTTTGCATCCTGCCACACACAGGTTATCTCCATTCCTTTTTTTTTGTGGATCTAAGGAACAGCACTGGCTGCAGTGATAAAAACATCCAGGTTCTTTGGATGGATGCAACCCTGCTCTCAGTTTCATTCTCCCACTGCTCAGGGTCTCTTGCCAGCTGTCCCATCAGTTTGTTGCCCTGCAGCACCTCATTGCAGCACTTGCACCCTTCAGACAGCAAGGTTTTGAACAGGAGGTAACACAGGTCCTGGTTCCTGCTGTAACTCAGCTTCTAGAGCAGGACAGGAGGAGACAACAGGCCAGAAATTAATTTCCACTAAATCTGGAAAAAATATGACCTGGGAATGAGGAGCAGCTGCTGCCAGGGACCTTTGAGAAGAAAGAGAGAAATGGCAGGGATGTGCCACACCTCCCTGTGCTGCCACTGCCCTCACACGGAGCTTCTCCTCTGCTGGAGGCTTTGTCCTTCCCATGGCAGGGAAGAAGTGAGCTCCCATCACCTCGTGCTAAACAGCTCCCTCTGCTTTCCTGGTTCCCTGCAAGCTGCCAGCCTGCAGGGGAGGTTCCCGTGTGGGACACAGCCCAGCCTGGCCCTGTGCCCTCCCTGGCTGGGCTGTGACACATCCCTGTGCTGCTGCAGGGCACTGTCACACACAGCAGGGCGATCGGGACAGCCACTGTCCCCACAAACCCCATGGTCTGAGTTGACAAAGAGCTCTGGCTCACTGGCCAGCTCTAAGTGCAGTGGCCAAAGGGTTTGGGCACGGCTGTGTCCCTGCTGAGCCCAGCAGGACCCAAGTGACTGGTGAGGCATCACTGCCAAACCCTTCTGGGGCTGTTCCTCCCAGTTATTTTGGTGTAACTTGGAGATGATGGTTTATCACAGCACTTTCTTCCCTAATCTACCCAAGTTAGTTCCATCTGGGTTCCCATCAGATGTGCCACACGAGGCTTCGACTGAAATAACCTCAGGAGGTTGTCAGGAGCTTGCTTAACCCTGGGATCTCTGGTAGCTTGATTTCTCCACTTTGCTAATAGGAGAGCTGGCACATGCTCTGCCTAAGGATTAGGAAGGTATCTAAGCAGCAAAAAACTTTTTATTTCCCCTGCAAAGTGACAAATAAATCATCCACGTAATCTGAAATGCTTGCAGAGAAAAACAATCAATGTCAACAGGTTCCATTCTTTTTCCCTAACAGTTCTAATACAAAAAAACCCTAGGTTTTATTACTAAAAATCAGAAAATTATTCCACTAACACTGCAGCCAACTTAAAAAAATCAAACCAAACAATTACTTTTTAGGCAGAAGGAAAATAATTAGCACTGAGTCACAAATTGTTTCTCTTCAAATTTGTACTGATTTATTTTCATAACAACACATTTAGGCACTGGGTTTTTTGAAACATAAGTCAACATTTTAAAGAGCCTGTCAAATTCTGCTTTAGTAATGCTTCTTACTAATGACAAAATTGACTAGGAGCCTGAAACAGGAGCTCTTAAAAAATTTCTTCCCCTTTCCACTTACCATTTTGGGTCTGATCCTGAAAACTTAAGACCTTTAACTGAGGTCATCCTCTGGATTGTATTTTTAGCATAGAAGTGATGAAGTTTTGTCACATTTACCTTTGTTTGTAAGGACAATATTGGGCCATTCCTGATGAAACAAGAGAGTGAATTTATTTTTTCAAACAAAAAGTAAGCATTGTATCAACTTTAATTTCAGTTATATCTGCCTTCCTTTAAGTGCATATGGCATTTGGGTGCACACAGTTCAGTTCATCTGTAGTTTAAGCACTTGGCTGCATGGGAGAAGTACTTACGCAGTTACCAAGTCACACAATTAACTGGTTTTCTGCATTTTATGGCTGAATAAATAACCACTGTAGCTGAGATGCAAATTCTGTACCCATCAGGTAACGCATCATATTAGATTAGCCCTTGCAATATATTCTGGTAATCCTTAAAACTGCAGGAATTTCTCTGGGAGCGTTGTGAAACCGGTGAACCTTCCTCTGAAATTCTGCTGCCCTGCGGGCTTCAGCCTCTTACAAGCTGCTCGAGTCTTTCCCTGGCTCCAAAGGAATTGTGGCTCACTGGGCAATCCCTGCTTCGGCAGGATGGGCGAGACACGAACCGTGCCTTGGTCCAGCTGGGGAGAATGAAAGCCAGCCCACAGAGCAGGCTCTGGAATACACAAATAAAACGAGATGCCAAGGAGAGGAAAGGCAGGAGAGCTGCCAACGCTGTGATGTAATGGCTCTGATCAGCCGCAGGCAGGTCCAGACCGGGAAAAGCGCTCGCCACAGGAGCCCCGCACGGAGCCCGGGCTGGCACAGCCAGCGCACCTCGGGACGCTCCGGGCTGGGATTTCTCCCCGCTCCCAGCAGCTCTCCGGGCCAGCCCGGCCCGGCAAACACCGCGGGTTCCCTGTGTGACGGCACCAGCAGACACAGCCGGCGAGCCGAGAGCAGGGAATGTGGGGAAATGGGGACGGGGATGGGTCCCCTGTGCCGGTCCCGCAGATGGAGCACAAGGAGTGTGGGGAAATGGGGACGGAGATGGATCCCTGCACATGGAGCACAGGGAATGTGGGGAAATGGGCAGGGGGATGGGGCCCCGGTGCCGGTCCCGCAGACGGAGCTGCGCTCCCCGCACGGCCCCGCAGGGACGGCAGCGGGGAGCGGGTCCCACCCGGCTCTCGGGGCTCCTGCAGCCCCGGGGCACAGACACTGCCCGGGCACCTCTGCCGGCCCCTTCTGCCGGGCTCATCGCCCTCATCCCGGGCTCCAAGGTATGATCCTGCTGGATCATATCGCTTTTTCCGCTTGCACTTGACCAAATCCCTTCACGGGCAAAAAATCAGTGTACATTATCCACAGCTCTGTCCCTACATACAGTGATGGATTGTTCTTACAACAGGATGTCTTTTCCATTCATAAGCCCTTTTTTTTTTTAAAGCTGACACAGTTTCAGCTGAACTGAGATACAATTTATTTCAGCTGACTTGGTAATTATTGAAGCATTCCATTTTAATCTGGGTGATGGTTAATGAAATCTGCCACAAAATCGTTTGTGGCTTTAGTCTTTGCAGAAAACCCTCACAAATATGTAATAGATATGGAGTAATAAATAGGAACAGTATAGAATGCATTGTTATTTTCTGTCACAGCTAATCAAGGGAAGCCTATACATCAACATGGCTTGATGGTGACAGGATGACAGACTTATTTCTCCAATGAACCATTTTCTTCTTATATGGCAAAAAAGCACTGCATCTGTATGAGATCATCTAGAAAAATCCTCCTTCCTGAAAAATACTATATTCTTTTTTGTTGCCTAGCTACATGCTGCTGTTACCTTAGAAGGCTGTAGATTCATCTGAATGATTCTGGTGGAGCTGGTGTGCTTGAACAGAGGAGTGATGCAAATTTATAACCCTTGTAAAGATATGAAAGAAAGGGGTGAGTGTGAAAGAAAAGCTGTGCAGCAAAGCAATTTACTGTGTATATCATATTCTTGTATGACATTAATTGTTGAATAAAGACCACTTCACCCCACAGCCCAGGGTACATGCGCAGGCAGTGACTGACTGACTGACACACACTTGATGTTTTTAATGTGAGTCTGATGCCAAGGAGACGTTTGCCTGGTTTATGTTAATTACTGCTGTGAGTAAGTGTAGAGGAGGGAAAAGAATGTTGAGGCCTGATTCTGATCTCATTTCCAAAAGTGTGACATGGAAAAATGCCATGAAAAGCAACTAATGTGCTGAATTCCATTAGCATCAGAGAATGGGATGATCACCGAGTCTTTCACTGAATATAAGTAGTTTTGATGACTTGGGAAATGAAGTGCCTAAAGCCCAAAGGTTTACATTGTAATGTGCCTGTCCAAAAAACTCTGACTGGAAGCTCTTCCTGCATGAGACATGCAGAGAGTGAGAGCTGAGCAGTAACTCCCTGTCCCTTCCCCTGGGCTGATCAGCAGCTCAGGATGCCCGAGTGAAGTGAGGTGAAAGCCTCACTGAAGACTCCAGTGTGCTGCTATTCCCTAAATGTGGGGATTTGCCTCTGGGAAGATGAACAGGGAAATAAAGTTATTTCTTACCTGCTTCACTGTGACTGGTTTGGGTGTAGGACGTCCTTGATACACATCACGATTTTGCAGTTTTGTCTTTAGGACAGACAGACTTTTTGCACTGGAGTTTCAATTCAGATTTATCTAGTTAGGGCTGGCTTTCAAATTAAGATCTGCATTTGCTTTCACAAAATAACATTTTTCAAGTCTACTGCCTATAAACCCCTTTATATAAGAAACACACTTCATACCATTCTCTTACCTCAGTCTAGGCTCATGCTTGGGCTCTGTATTTAATCATGAGCCTAAATACTGACCATTTTATATTTTTTTGATAGAGAGTGGTGGATAGTGAGGCATATTATGGTTGTAATAATTACATAATTTATCAAGAATAGAATCAGAAAGAAATCAGACAATTTAAAATGGAAAAAAATAAAAAAGAGAATTCTTTTCATTCTAGTGTAACTCTACAATTAGAATTTTGAAGGCTTTTACCAGATGTCTTGTATAGCAGCAGAGGCAAAGCAGGAAATGTGACATTCAAAAGAAGCAGAGACTCCTTTTACTGCTATGATGCAAATATAGAATTTGCCAAACTCAGCACATTCCAACTAGACAAATTCTGAGTTTTTCCTGGAAGAGATGATAACATCTCTCACATCCAAATTCCCACACACTTTACATGGGTGATTCCACTCACCACAGGAAAAGACACCATAAATTCTGCACTGGCTTATAAAGCAGTACAAAGCTTTTCCAGTTCACAGTCTCCCCTGTGACTGTGGGTTTTTGTCCCTGCTTCAAGGTTTCATTTCTTGAAATGTAAGGAAAATGGAGTTGCCTCACAAGGGAGACAAGAACAAGCTTTGTCACCTAAAGCAGAAGGGCAGCTCTGTTTGATCCTGTCCCCACTGGTCCCACCAGGAGCCTCAGGGGACGTGCAGTCATTCTCAGCCTTGCAAATGCACCTTTGGACACAGAACTGAGGGCACCTGTGTAAAAAAAAATACATTAAACATTCCTTGTCCCTTTTTTTCTTACCTGGTACACAGAAGAGGGCAGCACAGCTGAAGTTTCACTTCATATTGTCATAAACACTTTAGGTTGTGTTTCTGTCCTGTGTCCTTCCCTCAGCAATGCATCCATGTGGCTCTGAGTGCTGAAAGCCTCTTGGATCACAGGGCTGCTCCTGTTACCAGTTTTCAATCCAGGGAGATTTTTGAGACTTTTCCTTCTTCACCCGTCATTTTCATGGAAATATCTGCATTGTCACAACTCTATTCGGATTTTCAGAGCTGCTAACAGGCAGCTTTTGAAGACTCTGTCCTGCAAGTGTATGGAAAAATGAATTCTGTGGGTTAGCAAGGGTGGCTTTAGGGTGTTTTCTACCCAATTTCCTGCCTATTAAATGCTTAGCTTCTCAATAAAATAGGTCTCCAAAAATGTTACTCAGTCCTCAGCTGACAGTGTAAACAGATGCTAGGAATTCTTGGGATTAACAAAGAAAGCAGAAAGGCTCATTATCCACAGTGAAAGTCCACAGGAACAGGTAGTTTGAATAATCCATGTTTCTAATCTATACTTTCTGTCCCCTAATGTCTAAAAAGATGTTTTAGTAAAGATAGAGAAGGGCAAGTAGGGATTCATCTTTATACACGGAGTGAGGAACTCCAGGTTCCTAAGCCGCAAGAGAAAACTACTGCAGAAAGCTATAAAACCACTGCATGTGTGAAGGAGACATGAGGGAAATCTTATTTTCTGCTTCATCATACAGTAAATGGGGGAGGGTATTGAAAATCTACGTGTGTTAAAAAACAGTTAGAAAAATACGCAGAAAAATCCTACATCAAGAGCCTCTGGTGGCTGCGTGTGTGGAGTTTTAATTGTGTTTATCATGTTCTTATTGTCCATTCTTCTTTAGATATCTGCTACAGACAGCTGCTGGAAACTGGCTGTAAGTTGAGTCTGACCCAGGGTGGCTCCTTTAATTTGTTATTGTAAATAGACTCATTCCTCTTGCCAAGAGCTATTGCTGGTAGACAATAAATCTTCGATTCTCAGTTTGCTTCCTTAGCACTACGTAACTCTTAGTAAGACAGACAGCCACTTACTTTACCCACTCCCTAAACCAACTGTCTGTAAATTCAGAAGCATTTTCATGGTCTCTGAATTCCAGATATTTCTCGTGAAGGGGCTGTGAAATCCCCACCAAGGGGAATACATCTTTCAGGAATTGTAAGAGGATATTTAGCATTCCAGTCATGGAAGGATGATGTATGTCACACACATTGGCTATGACAGGTTTAGTTCTGAAAAAGAGGAATTAGGGATGATTAAAGAAAACAATTATGGAAATATCTTAGGTCATGCTCTGCTTTTACTCCAAGCTTGAAATGCAATAGGGGCAAGCAGCTGACCACATCCAGGACGTGCTGGGAGTCCAGGGGGGATCCAGCACTCAAACTCTGCCTCCCACAGCTGGGGTAGCGCGGGCAGTTACTGCCTGGTCAGAAGGAAACTAAAATTGAGTGGGAATTTGAAGGTAAATTAAAACAGAATGCTTTCCCCAAATATACTCCAACACATATTAGTAGTTTACTAACAGTCTGTGGAAAAGAAGCGGAGGAACTCCACGGGCACAGTGAAATTAGATCTGCCCCTTGTGCAACTCTTTTTTTTCGGAGCCATGATTCACCTGGTTCTGCTGGTCACCAGCTTATCTAGTACTGGAAGTTTTGTAGCTTACTCAAAGCAGTGAGAAATTCAGAGCAGCTGAAAGGTGAACCACATTTCCAGTTATTCTTGTCCCAAGTTATTTTTTGCACTCCTTTGCAAGAGTTTAAGAAAGACAGGCCTTTGCTTTACATTATGAGCCATGGACTTAAAATATGCCTATTTTATAATTCTCTACCTGAAAATGCAAACAGTTCTGCATTCTTTTGCAGTGAACTTAAGAATTTCTGGTCTGGAACTGAGAGGAAGTACAGTAGCCGTGAAAAGCTTATTATTTTTATAGCTATAACAATGGATTTAGTAGGGTTTCTGCTTGCATTTCCCCCTTGGCACTCTCTATGAACTTTCTAAGCTGTATCGATTTCTATTGACTCCAAAGCTCATATTTCTCACATTATTGTTACAGCCCCAATTCATGGCTACCACTACTCAACCAAAAATATTACTTGCCATTAAATCCAAGAGTAATTATGAGGGAAAGCTTGTCCCCTTGGCTGAAGGGGTGTGCTGCCTTCCCTCAGCAACATCCAAAGGCAGGGTCAGTGTGGATGTGACATTTGTCACCTTCCCACAAAGGAGCTGGTGCAGGGCTGAAATCTCCACCTCTGCTGGTTATTGTACAGTTAGAGAGTCCCTTTATTAACTGCAAGACAATGGAATATAACTATGCCTCGTGAAAAGTCTGACACAAACTGAACCAGTGAGCCCAGAGCTGTCCAGCTCACATTAATCTGTGATTTTTAAGGGTGATGGTGAGGAAAACTTGATACCATATTTGCACTATATCCTACCTTTTCTAAGATAAGGAAAAGAATGTTGTTTTTCATTTCCCTGTACCCCTATCTCTCTTGCTTAGGTCAACCCCCCAACATATTTCATGCTGCTGCCTCTGTCTCTTCTCCCAGTGGCCTGAGTATGCCAGTTCTGTAATAAAAAATAATAATAATTGCTGCTATTTCCTTCTCAGTCCAGGTATTTGGGAGGTAGCCAGGCTCATGCTTCTGCAGGAGTAATGCTTCATATAACTTGGCAAGAACAGACCCTTGTGGGTATCTCTACCATTTGCATAGAAATAACTTCACCCACATAATGGCTGATTAATTAGATGAGCACTGCAGATGAATTGAAAAGTAAGGAGGAGAGAAACCCGTAACTTCAGTGTAGAGCCACACTGAGAACAGTGCTGACCCCCAAACCTCACTGCTGCTAATCCAGCCTTTGGACTGTTCAAAATATTCCTATTATTCCTAATCAGTTGTGAAACAGTTCTGATGTAAGACAGCAGCAACTACAAAACCTGGAATTCAGTAATAATATTAATTTGATGTAAAATATGCTATTTATAATATGGCATTTGACCTTGAAAAAACACTGATGAGGAAGAATCACATAAAGTTCATGCAGGCCCCAGATTTTTCCTTTTTAACCTGAAAATTCAAAGAGAAAGGCGTTAGGTGTTAGGTTTTACATACTTGGTTTGGTTTAGTTTAGTTTAACTTAGTTTATCCCTGCACCCCCTGCAAAGTCTGTGCTTGTCATTTAGAACAAGAAATGCTCTCTGCACCTAATGCAGAATAAAAGAACTCCTTTGGCTTTGTTACCCCAGGAATACAAAACTGGAAAAACAGGATCAAACTGCATGCTTTACATTTTCCACATGATGAAATGTACTAAGGCTGAGAAAGTGCACCAGTAATGAACACTGGCACTTCTCAAAAGCTTGAGGAAAAGTGAGAGGGAAAAAAAAACAGAGAAAGAATAAAATAGGAAAGAGATAACAGAAAAAAAGAAACTGGGTATACTGCAACAGTGAAATGCAAAGAAAGGCACCATAAGTGGAAAGTATATGAGATGAGGAAAATTAAAATTGTGCAAAGATGAAATTAAACTGGAAAAAAAGAGTAATCCTTTTTTTAGAGAAAAGTAGAGGCTAGAACAATAGAAAATAAGGGTAGAAAAGCAAGGCGTGAAAATCTCTTTTAAACAGAAATAGTTCATGTATTCATGTTTTCATGTATCTGTTAGAAGCATGGTCATGCAGAAGTGGAAATGGAGGGCAGGTGAGAAGGAGATGATCTTAAAGTCCTTCAAAGAAACTGAAAAATCACCATTAGAAGCCTGTGGACTCATATGCACCTCACTGAAACCAATGGGTGCCACAGTAATGTATACATGAATACACATTAAATACAATAATTAGCAGCAAATGGGAAAAATACAGCAATAATTGCCAGCAAACAGAACTACATGCTATGTGAAGAGATATGTTTCTCACATGTGATTAACCTGAATTATCAGCTAATTCCTTCCAGCTTCACAAAATAGCTGGACCTATTAGGATCAAAAGACATAACCCAGGTCATGACCCCTGTGATCCCCAGGCAGAGGGGAGCAGGAACAGCCTTGGCACCATGCTGCTCATCCCTCCAGGAACGAGCACAATCCAAGGCCATCTCACTTTCCAGTAAAGGACAAAGAACCCAGTGCCAGGTCCTGAGCAGGATCCTGTGACCATGGTGGTATTCTATAACCGTTAATTCATTACTTGTACCTGGGTGCTGGCAAAATACCCCAGTGTTTGCCATGGAATCCTGAATTTTCTGTATGATTTCCACTGGGTATAATCTTATTTTCAGTCCCTTTTCCTGCTGAAACACTGCTCTCTCAAAGTTTTTATTCATCACTCTGACCTATGCCTTTCCTCATAGTTTTTGACTAGCAAGTGGTCTGTCCCACATTCACATCATTAAAATATCCATAATTCTCATCAGCAAAAGGCTTGGAATAAAGCTTCTTTTAAGTCACGTCAATTAAATCCCCATTTTTTAGTGTGTTTCCTGTTCAATAGTGCTCTATGTGGTACAGAAATGGTGCTGTCTCTTTGGTTCTGTTGCTTCTGAGATTTCTCTTTTTTTTTTTTTATGCTGAAAAGAATTAAAAATACCCCCACTTCATATGTCAGCTTCTAAAATGTGACCCCAACACACAGTAAAGGCATGAAACAAAGTCTGGTACTAAAGATGTAAAAACTCCCTGAGAATAGTTTCAGGCGACAATGTTAGGTAGAAAAACCTCAAATTTTAAGGAAGGCAGCTGAAGGCCAACCGTATCTAGGAGTGTATTTAGATAATTAATTGTCTGTAAATTCAGAACGATCGAGGCGGTTTGGCAGATTCCAGTTTACCCAACTAAAGTACCCACAGTGTAGTTCCAATGCTAACCATAATTTATTTAACGTATAGTTCCAAATGCTAGCCAGGGGTTTCTAACTCTGTCAGTTAGCTGAAGCACACGTGTTTTGCCACCAAACTCTGACTATTTAAACTGACAAGGCTATTTTGGATTTGTAAGACAGGCAGGGACAACTTGCTCCAAGCACTTGGTGATCTTTAACCACCACATTAACACTCCCAACACTCCCAGTTTATCAGCGTGAAGAGGCCAAAACCTCCCCAAAAGTGTGGACTGGAGAATTATAATTGGCTCCTGAAAATAACAGAATATTCACCCACTTAGCCCAATCCCACAGAGTTTTCTTTCCCTTACTTTATTCCCCACATCTCTAACTTCGCTTCCATCACCTCCCTCCCTCTTGCCTTCTTTAACCTTGTTTTTGCCGCTGATTTGGAAACCCTAAAACTGACACGAAAGTGATGGCAGCCGTCCCTGCCCAGAGTCACAGGGATTTTCCCACTCTGCTCTGTAATCTTTCAGGAGCAGGGGCCAGGGCTATTTTGGCCGTACAATGTCTGACATGTTTCGGTTGCTAGGTAAACAACAAACTGTATACACGGCGCTGGGTGAGCCACGCAGGAGACAAGTATAGTTATCTGCTGAGTCCTTTCTTCACCCGATCACATGCGCATGACTGTGCCGCTCATGAGATAAGACTTTCACTGTCTCCCTTTGCTGCTCAGGTGAAAGCGAGAGGAGAATTTGACCTTTATGTTTGATGTTGGCCCCTCAGAGCGCTCACCCCGCACGTGGGGCGGTGGCACGGCCGTGTGTGCGTGTGACCCCGGGCACGGGCGCTGCTCCCGGAGCGCCGGGCACGGCCGGCACAGGGGATGCAAAGAGTGCGGGTGTTTCCCCTAACACTACTGTACACGCCAGACCAGGGAAGCTCCCTGTGCGCTCCGTGGCGCACACACGGGCCGGGAGGGGAAACGAGACACACAGAGCAAATGCTGCGGGCACCGCACCGGGGACAGCGGGAGGGGAGCGCTGGCACCGGGGGTATCGAGAGGGCAGCNGCTGGGGCAGGGGCTGCGGGGGGCTCTGCTGTGCGGAGGGCTCTGCTGTGCGGGGGGCTCTGCTCTCCCGGGCTGCGGGTGCTGTCCGCCCCGCTGTGCCCGCAGCCCGGGCTGACAGCCGTGCCCTGCCCGCAGCCCGATGACCCTGAACCGCGGCGACAAGCGGCGCGGCAGCACGCCGTTCGCGGCGCAGCAGCACCTGCACCGCCGCAGCATGCCCGTGGACGAGCGCGACCTGCGGCCGCTGCCGCCCGACGAGCTGTCGGGCTTGGTGCGCTGCACCTCGTACAGCCCCGGCGGCGCGCACCGCCAGAGCTGGGCCTCCGACTCCTCCGACTCCGTCATCTCCTCGGGCAGCGACTCCGACGGCAGCCTCTACAAGGTGATCCTGCTGGGCGAGCACGGCGTCGGCAAGACCAGCCTGGCGCGCATCTTCGGCGGCGTGGAGGACTGCGCGGACGCGGAGGAAGCCGGTGAGGGCACGGCGGGCTCGGAGGTGCCGGGGACCCCCGGCTCGGAGCCTTCCCTGCGGCCATCCCCTCCCAGGCTACCGGCAGGGATGGAGGAGAATAACTTCTTTCATTGAACCTTTTTTTTAAAATTTTCTGTAGGAAATACATACGACAGGTCAATTATAGTTGATGGAGAAGAAGCATCTCTCGTGGTGTTTGATATTTGGGAGCAGGTACTTACAGCTCTTTCCTTATGCTTTTGCTTTATGGCTTGGTCTGTAGTTCTCTTAAAAAAAAAGTTGAAATGGAACAGCTATGCCTATTTGTTCAATCAGATAAGTAACATTAAACAATTAGAATTCATACTGCCTTTTGTTCTCTCTGCAATTAATTTCTTGTATTTAGGCAGGCAGTTTAAAACCCTGAATAGAGCTGAGTGAGATTCTCTTAATGCTTTGAATAATCAGTATTTTACATGAGTATCCCAGGGAATTACTGTAAAATTAGAGATTGTCAATCTGATCAGTGCAGACCTGATACTATTTCTGGAAACAAGTTAAATTTATCTTGTTTTGTATTTTAAATAACAAACTCTTTGAAATTTTGGGGAGATTGGCTTACTTTCACTGACTTTTTATAATAAAACTAAGAAAAGAATCTTTAAGGTGCTTAGAGTAATAAATCATCATTCAGTGTTGAATACATTTTTCAGCACAATAAATCCATTTCTTGTCTATTTTTCCAGGATGACAGCCAATGGCTCCAGAACCACTGCATGAAAATGGGAGATGCCTATATTATTGTATACTCTGTGACAGACAAAGTTAGTTTTGAAAAGGCTTCTGAGCTAAGAATCCAGCTGAGAAGAGCAAGGCAGACAGAGGACATTCCTATTATCCTTGTGGGAAATAAAAGTGACCTGGTCAGGTCCCGGGAGGTCTCAGTTGATGGTAAGAGACATTGTATTTTACAAGTGCTGTCTAAAGTGGTAGCAAAGGCTATGCAGGATCATGGCCAATAGGAATAGTCTGGGTTTGGTGTAGAAAAGTGTGTGATTTGAGGATCACTGGGGAAGTGGAGCCAGCTGGTTCATGCTGAAGGTACCACAGAAAACACTGGAGATGGTTGTGGGGGAGATGTGTGGCTGTGCAGAGCTCTGAGCTGCAGTGTGAGAGGAAAATGCATCAGAGCTGCAGCTTCAGCACAGGACTACTAAAGCCAGGCTTTAATTGTGTGGTACGTGTGCAGCAGCAGTTGCCAGGCTGGGGATGTTACAGTCTGAGCTGTGCTCTGTAAGGGACACAGTGCCATGTCACAGAGCCCAGGCAGCCTCAGGAAAGAGGATCCCACACAGCCTCTGCAACCCTTTCTGCTGGAGGTGACTCCTCCATGTTTGGGCTGAGCTGGTGGCACCAGGCTCACACAACCCAAAAGTCTTTTTGTGGATCTTCTCCAGCTGTGATCAGTGAGAATCCTCTCAGCCAGTTCCAGCTGGCATTTGGGTACCTAGAGCACAGGAACCAATGCCAGCACCACAGTATTGATTCTGCTTATTTAAACACATTGTGAGGCTTTTTCTTTGGCTGCGTTTGGTTTTGTTTTGGGGTGGGGTTTTTTTTTTCCACTGGAAAGGATTCTCTGAAATATTGGTGCCTTGGTGATGAACCATCTCTCCCTATCTGGTTTGCCATGCTCCCAGTATTAAATTCCGGCACAGAGAATTGACTGGAGTTCATGAGGAGATTACTTTTTCAGGCTGGGTCAGGGCATGGTTGACCTGTCCGAGTTCTGACATCTGTACTTCCCTCAGGTTTACAGCTCTGTCATTATTTACCACAGCTGAATGTGGAAAATTGTGAAGCAGCAATGTTCCAGGGTTAAGTGCTTATGTCCAGAACACTGAACATCTTGTATTTCAAATTCAGCCCTGGTCAGATTCAGTGGTGCACAACTTTGTGACCTCTACTGATGTGTTCAATGACTTGACCTTGTGGCCTGTATCAGCTCCACTTCTATTGGTGTGGAAAACTCACTTGTTACAGCAAGACAGAGGTGCAGAATTGCTCAACAGCTTCCAGAATAAACCCCATTTCTTTCTGTACCTCACTGTAGGGGGTCTTTACCAAAAGTCAGTTTAATGCAAAACCAGGACACTCACTCACACTGTTCCATATCAAACAGCAAGCATGGTTCCAAGGGCCTCTCCTAAATCAGCTTTAGCTCTTAAGCAGCACATGGACAATCTGGCTGAAGGACTATTGCTGCCATGTATTCAGTTCCATGGATCAAATGAGATTTCTGACCATAGAACAAAACCAGGAAGAGCCAGGGGGCAAAACCATGAAAGCAAATTTGGGTTTTCCTATTTTGCAGTAAATCTCTTCCACGGCATTGAAGGCACTTCCCTTACTTTGAGCCAATTTCTGTTTTGTTTTTTGGGTGGTATATGTGAAGAGAAAACCGTCTCCACTCACCTTCCTTTCTGTGTTTCCCTGTGCAGAGGGCCGGGCCTGTGCCGTGGTGTTTGACTGCAAGTTCATCGAGACCTCGGCCGCGCTGCACCACAACGTGCAGGACCTGTTCGAGGGCATCGTGCGGCAGATCCGCCTGCGCAAGGACAGCAAGGAGGACAACGCCCGCAGGATGGCCAACACCAAGAGGAGGGAGAGCATCAGCAAAAAGGCCAAGCGGTTCCTCGGCAGGATTGTGGCAAAGAACAACAAGAAGATGGCTTTCAAAGCAAAATCCAAGTCCTGCCACGACTTGTCTGTGCTATAGGAGCTCTCAGCCAGGGCAGGTGTCGCAGCGGGATGAGCAGAACAGGCGCCCGACTGCTCAGAGAAGGGTGGAGATGATCCTCGTGCTGATCACAGCCGTGGCTTTTCCATTGGGACTCTCCTTAATGCCTTAAGGTGCTCAAGCAAGTCTGGAAGTTACATTACAGTGCTTCATTGATAAACGGTTTAAGTGTCAGTGTGTGCAAGTAAACGAACTAACTTGAAATATGAGGCTTGACATGCCCACTGTGTACATATGTTCTATATCTTCTTGTCTTGTGGATACCAGAGATGCAAAGATAAGAAAGGATAACTATCACCATAGACTTGTCTCGTTTGCAGAGCAAAACTTAAACTTGTACGCAGGCTCGTACACTCTTTTTAGTATAAAGCAAGCAATGGTAAATCTTTTTAAACTTAAATGTGGGGAGGGGGGAGTAGATCAACAGTAGAATGGGAGAAAACAAATTATATATATATTTAAATACAGAACAGATATCATTTTATGAATTTAATTTGCACTTCCATTAACTGTTATTCAATTAATTGGTTACTTGTTTACATGCAGATTTTATAATAAAATATTATTTCCTGTTATAATAAACCGTGCTTTTCTCATAGTGTGGATTAAGAATGAGAGAGCAGTATTTTTATACTGACCTTTTTCCACTGTACAAAATGTTATACAGAGGCTGAAGATTTACATGTGATAAAGTTCTGGAACAAGATGAATTGGGAAAATCCTCTCTGCTTCTCTTTAACAGAGAGTTTCTTTAAGAAGTAAATCCTGCTTTTATGAACACTCTACATCAACAGAGAGCCCCTGACCCTTCATATTGTTGTTCATCCTCAACCTGGTTCTCATCAGCTGTGGCAGGAGCAGGGCTTTATACACTGCCCTTAGTGAGATTGATGTGTTGTTTATATTGACAAATTGAGCCCTGTAATGTTTGAAGTCCTCTCCTGGCTTGAAGGTCTTGTGTTACCGCCAATAAGCAAATGCAGGATGTTGCTTTTTTCCTTTTTGGCAGCAGTATATTTGTCCAACCTACTCCCACTCCTGTAGATAGCTTCCAGAGGTTTCAAGAAGTTCAAGCAGGCTGGCAAGGGTGTTTGAAGGAGTTGTAGGATTCAGTTGTGTACAGTGGCTCTCAGTGCTGTGGCAATTTAGTGTGTTATAATCAGTCTTTTCCCATGATTTTTCCCTATTTGCTATTAATGAGGTTTAAACCAAACATGTTGCAGTGCAAGAACTGGGACTTGTGGCATTTTCTTTATAAATTCCTCTTCATAGGACACATTCTGTTAAAAATAATCCATAAGTTCAGTTCTCACAACCCATAAAACACACATTCCTCTGCCTCTTTCCACTGCCTCTGTCTGAGTTCAGTCCATCAGAGATTGTTCCAGCTGCCTGAGAGCCAAGTTTGTCCATGGTTTTAGAGGGTATGAGCTTTGCCCAAGCTCTGGGAGACTTCCTCAGCTCTCACACCTTGGGTTGGGCTTCCAGAGCTCAGCAAACAACTCTCCATGGAGTTATCCCAGTGCTGGGGCACTCCTCAGGGAGCAGTGCAGGGATTCATGTGAGGAATGCAAGAATTAGCAAATTAGCACCTCCTGCTGTGCCTGGCTGGTTTCATGCCCAGTTTGGTTTGTGTTGCTGCCCACAGGTCACACTTCTTGTGGAAAGAAGTGTTGCCTTTGTGTTCTGAGTGGTCTGAAGTGAATGATTCTGTCCTGCAGTCAAAGCTCACATTTACTTGAGCAGACACTTAAATTGGATTTGGCTTTTTTTTCCCACTAGCCTTGTTTCCTGCAGTGGCTCTCAGTGCTACATATTATTATCTATTACATATCAATTATAATCCATGATGGGACATCTGACCACTGTCAGAGTATGGCACCAGGCTTCTCTGTACACGGAAGCTTTTAATGTCAACACCAAAGCAATTGCTCTAATCCTGAAAATTCTACAGCACAAGTGTCCAAATTTGGCACATTCCTATTCAGGTACACACCAAGGTTAATGACAAAACTACATCATGTTCCCTCTTGGCAAAGCCTCGGACTTCTGCTTGCCCTTTGTTTTCACAGTGATCAGGAAAGGACTGGCCTGTCTGATTGATTTATGGGATGAAATCCTGTCCATAATAAATACCAGGAGTGTAAGATTGGGCATTTCACAAAGTGACAATGATGTGTTGCATCACTGCAGCTGCAAAATCTCTTCAGGGTTGTGGTTACCAGCTGTGATTTTTGCACACTGACATACAAATCAGCTGGTTTTTACTGTTCATGAACTCAAAGGCAGTTTGGGGCAATTCTTAAGCCTAAGATATGTCTGAGGAGCTCTAGCACATTCCTGGTGGCTCCTTTAAACTGTAGAAAAGAATTTTTATTTTGAAAATATGTCACAGAGGAGGACACTGTGAGGCAATAAACTATGAGTCACTCTAAAGAAACATGGGCTAATCTAGAATGTTTTCTATCACTTAATATTGTACAATAAAATACTTATTAAAATCCTCATTGTACTAATTTTTTTTCATTCATTTGTACAGGTATTAGCATAATTCAGTCATGGCTGTTGAGGAGGGGATGGTTTGTTGTTGTTGCAGCTCTGACAATAATCTACTAAAGACCAAGATGCTGTAGAAGGTTTACTATGATTACTATTTTGCAGAGACTTTGAAGCTCCTGGAAGATATTCTGCCCAGAAAAAAAAAAAAAAATATTGGATGCAATTTAGTGGAATTTCCAAGCAGACCTTTTGGAAGTACATATGCAGCACTAGATAAAAATCAGTAACAGGCTGAAAAATGTTTCTAAAAATCAACTTTCTTCAAAAGGTTATCTATATCCTCAAACATTTGAAAGTCATCTATAAATTTCTGTAATTTGAGGTGTGGTTACTCAGATTCTTGTCGTTAATGGGGTGAATCTGTCATATGAAAAACAGTGAGTCCCAGACAGCAACATCTTCTCTAATTATTACCCAAGTAGAACCGAGTATGAGGGGTAACGTGTGAGTTTTCCTATTTTTTGCCAATACACATCAGTTCTAATTTGGAGAGACAGTTCTTTACTGCTTTCTCTGCTGCTGCCAGCTGAAGTTCCTACTACTGCTAATTGTGGTGGTGGATTCTGTGTTGGCACAAATCCATTTGGAACAGCCAGTTATTAACAACCACAGTGCAAGGACATTGCCTTTTATATGTGACACACATGTTAGGAAAACAAATCAAACCCTCTGTGCTTGCTGTGCTAAACTAGACTCTGTGCATTCTTCACCATATGAAAAATGTGAAAAATATCGTTCCTCCACCTACCAAAACCACGAAGCATAAAATCATGTCACATAAATATAGACGAAATGTTATCTGCTGGGGAAGACTTGGTATCACCAGAAATGAAGTTTTACTCAGAAGCATTTTCTCAAAATAGGAGTAGAAAAACCAGAGCATGATCTACATAGTAACATTGCACAACATCACCACTCCTCACTGAGAAGGAAAATATAGTGAGTTGGCAGTGATTAAGAATGCAGTGTATGACAGAAAACTGGTAAGATGTAGTCTAAAATAAGTGAGTTAATGCTTTCTTATATCATGCTGAAGTTTACTTCAGTGCTCTTAATTTGATTGAAAGACAATGCAGGTTTCATTTCAAATGTATCACAGAGACCTGAATGAATCTGCAGTTGCAATCAAAAGTGATGCCTGTGCATTCCAGGAGGTTCCTTTAACTCATAATTTACCACAAGACCTCTGGCATTGTCATGGACACCTTGACTCCCTCTTTGCACAAAGAAACACCTGAACACCAACACTACTGAAGATACAAATCTCTGAAAACTGAAATAATAAATTAAATCCACGGTCCTTATGCTCTATGCCATGGATGTTGAACAGAGAAGTAAAAGATAAAAGAGAGAACAAATCCCAATTGCATGTCTGCAAATAATGTTTCTGTAGCTACTGTTCAGAATTCAAGAGGGAGCAACAATGTTTAACTTAGAAATGTACTGAGGATTCCAGCACTAGAAGGTAGGAAGCAGGCTAAAAAAATTATTTCACCAACAAAATAGTATCAGTTAAGTACCACAGAAGTGTTCTGGCCACTGGTTAAAAAGGCAGTTGTATGTCTTGAAGACTTTCCTCTCTCTTTCTGACTTCTCCCCCTCCCCTTTTTGCCTATTTATAAATGTGCTGCTGAATGAATCATTGGAAACCAATTAAGAGCCTACAGATTTTTTTTCCCTAATAATTCCCATGTTTATCACTGGAAATAAAGAAAATATTAATCTGAATTACAATTTAGCACTCAGAGACAGAGATAAATAGAATATGTTTGAAAATATTAATTTTCCCACTCTTCTAAAAAAGCCTCACTAAGTTCTTACACAGGGTTGGAGAAAGGAAAGGATTTGGACCACAAGTGCTCCTGCTCAGAACAGGCCAGTAAGACCCAGGAAAATCTCCTCAGCTTGTTCCTGGCAGTAAGTCCCACTTCCATCAGCCTCAGTTTATCAGCATAAATAATTATGGTACTGTTAAGCTTGCAGTCCCACTGAAGGCTGTCACCCTTTCTTGGGGAATGACAGTTTTCAGTTCAGGAGATGCCTTGGCAGAGGGACAGTAAATTTTGTCATGTCTGAATTGGATTTTTGTAATGCCTTGTGCTCAACAAAGAGTCTCCAGGAGCTGCAGGTGGGAAATCTGCAGATGGGGCTGGCTTGGCCAAAGGAGCTCAGCACTCCCGAGGGCAGGGCTGGGCTCCCACACTGCCCAGCTGAAGTGGGGCCTCAGAAAGGCTGGGAATGGCATTGGGCCAATGGCAGAAATGCCTCACTTCATTGCACGTCTCTTGGCCGGCTGCAAAGCTGGTTGGACACACTACAGTTCCAGCATGGGAATTTGGAGTGCTCCAGAAGAGCAAACGCTGCATTTCTGATGGCAGGGACACAGGTAGCTCATTGCAGGTGTTGGGGCCACCACAGCTGAGGGCATCTGGCACTGCCCTGGGGAGGAATGAACAGGGCAGGACCTCCTGCAGGTCAGGGATGCCTGACTGGCTTCACACACACAGGGAGCTTTAAATGCATGCATTTCCTCCCAGGCCCGTCCCTGAAATTTGGAGAGTCCACCACTGTCCCTCAATGGAAACAAGAATGGAACTGTGGGGATCAGTCAGGTGCTGAGAAACTTTCTCACAGATTTTTCAGCACTGGGTGTCTCAGTTGTGGGGCACCTTTGTCACATGCTTTGCATGTCAGCTGCAGCTTTATCTCTGCAGCCTCCATGGTAACACTGTCACCCTTGCACTGCTCTGCTGCTGCACGACTTTCTGGGAATCAGCTGTGACACGAACCTAGGCCCCCAGCTCACTGCTTCACATAACATTGTCTGGGTAAAAAATGTCAGATTTTGCTGCACTTAAGTCCCTGATTAAGGCAGCATAGCAAATTAAATTACTCTCTTCCTGAATGCCAGGGCTGTGGTTGCATTTGCAAGGCAAAGAGAATGCAAGATTTTCAGCTAATCTGCGTATGGAGAAAAGAAAGAAAAAAAACTGTGGAATCCAACATCACCTCTCATTTTTACCCTCTAGCCATTTTTTTTCAATTGAAATAGTTTTGGCTATTGAATATTGTTGTGTATGCTCTTCTGCCTTCTCCCTACTCCTAAATTCTTGTATCTCTATTCTTCCTGCCCAGTCCCATATAGAAAACCTTCTTAGAACTCTAACACATGAAATCTCAGGGAAAACAAGTAAGGTGAAAGATATGAGCAATTGCAAAGTTTGCATGATTTAAAAATCATTTTATTCAACAACTCAGCATTTCTGTGCAGGGTTTACAACTCACAGTCTACAGCACTTTGGTAGCCCATTAAACTGAAAAAAAAATCTGTTGCAGAAAACACAGAACTATTCATCTTCATCAATAATAAATATTTTCTGCATTTTTCTTGATACTCTGCAGCAGATCTAAGTCTGTAGTAAACTGCACAGAAGTAAAGAAAATGGAAACTACAAGAGCAGACTGTTCCAATCTACCTTTTTGTCATTACCAACAATGAGCTTTCACTTGTGCAAATAAAGACCCTCAACTCATATGTATGATAAATACACAACAAATGCATATTCATGTGGTCATTACTGCTGAACTGGTTTTCTTCCTTTTTTCTTCTTAGGTAGTAATTACAAAAAAGTAACAATGGAGGTCTAAGTTATAGCATGGAAATAAACAAGGCAGCAGGCAGCACTGAGTGAGCAAATGATGCCTCCTGCACTTCTGTCTCATAGTCAGAGTTAGGTTTTCAAGACCCTGCAGAGCTGAGGGATCCCTGCATTCTCCACAACATTTATCTAAAGGCTGAGCTGGCCAAGTACCAGAGCAAAACTCCTGAACAGTCAAGTCCTCAAGCATGAAGACTTAGGTTGCAAATAAACACCATTGCACCTCCTACCTTCCCAGGGATTTCATTAGCAGAGTGTCCAGCTCTGTTTAAAAAGGTTTCAGGGGTCCTAGAAGACAGTACACTGTATTAGAAAAATATAGTCAAAACCAAAACGATGTTAGGAGCTTTTTAGTGAACAGTTTTATTCTCAGCCTTCAGAATATTAGTAGTAAATTAAATTCTTATTTAAATTTTACAATCTTTGCTTGGCTAGTAATTGGTTCATTTTTAATTACAGGGTAATTAAAATTAAGGAACAAATCTTTCTTATTTCAGTCCCAAAGTAACGTTTTGCCATTCAAGGGTAAGATGGGTTAAGGAGATTTGCATTTTAACCACTGAAATTGTGAACAGTTTAACTTTCTCTTTTTTTGCTGGCTTGGATTGCGACCCCTTTAAACTCACCCTGCTCCCCCCTGTCCCCCCTCCAGTGTCAGTGAGTGACTGATTTTGAAGTGAGCCCTGCAGTCAAGTGTTTTTCCTGCTTTTCTGCTTTTTCCTTCCTCTTTGAATGACTACTGCTAATACAGTATTCAGCTGAGGAGTCTGATGTAGAGCAGATGTCAAGTCCAAAAGAACAAACCACTGGCAAATTTTGACAGGAGTTTGGATGTTGTGAATATTGTAGAGGCAAATTAGTATTTTGGGTGGTAACTTCAGGTCATCCTTGGCTGGACAAAGACTTTTAATGCTCTCATTAATAAATATATAATCAGTACAAAAATATGTCAGTATTTGGTAGCTTTGTTTTCATTTAAGAACTTTTAAGCATTCAAGTACTCTAAATTTTCAATTTTGTGCTGAGTGGAGTAAGTTTGGTGGCAGTGTTAAAAAATGAAGTATTTCTATAAAATTACATTAATTTTACATTGAGTTTTCCAGGATTTTTAATTTGGGTGTCACACACAGACTGATCCTGTGCTGGCACCCACTGGAGGCACACAAAAGACAGAGCAAAAAGGGGAGCACTGACATGAGCTCTGTGTGCAGCTTGATTTTCCATTCCAGGGCAGAGCTGGAGGGTTTGTGATGCAAACCAGCCCTGAGTTCCCTGCAGGAGCTGCAGCCAGAGGAAGGAGTGGAGAAAGGGCACAGGAATCTTGCAGGTCCAGGTGCTTTGGGCACCCTGGGTCACCTCTGCTGCCAGCTGCTCCCTGCCCAAACCCCACAGCCAAATCCAGGGCTTCTGGGGCTGGGGCACAAAAAGGAAGGACAACCAGAGGAGGAATAAAAGCATCACTTGCACTAATTCCTGCTCTCTGAGCTGCCTCAAGAAGCAGCACAAGGATTGCTGACTTCAGTAAGGAGCTGTGCTTGAAGAAGACCAAGTGAAAAGTCTCCAAAGTGCTCTAGAAGGAGTTTGCTGTTCCATGCCATGGTGGGAAACTTCCTGCATCTCAAAGCATCACCTCCATTCTTCCTCCTCTCCCCTCCCCGTTTCCCCCAAGGAAACCTATTTTTAGTTCACTGATTGTAAAGCTTTGTTTCCAAACAGCAGGATAGAAGTTTAATTAAAACTCCACCTAGTACTAACATAATCCAGCAAAATCCATCCATTTCAAGAAATAAATCCTTGATGAGGTTGTTTAATCAAAGAGATGCAGTTTGGGCAGTTTTCTGCACTCTGCCTTGAATTGTGCAGTATTTCTGTGAGAAAAACTGCCCAAACCATTCAAATCTCTGAAATGTTTTACATGACATTGGAAATGCTTATTAAGGTCACTTGGTGAATAATGGACAAAAAACATCGACTGCATTTGAATGTTTTTTGTCCTTTCCACAAGGATGAACAGTAAGGAAACCTTGAGCTGAAATTCCCCATGCTCCTGTCCCTACCTGGATGGCAGAGAAGGCACAGCACCTCTGTTGTTAAATGAACACACAGCTTCATAATTCCATATTCAACTCAGGGCTATTTATGCAAATGAAGTTATTAGGATCACAGGACAGATCCTGCTCTTTTCCTGAGAGTCAGCACATTCAGGCCCTGCTTTTGGAAACACCAGCACTTGTGTCCTGTCAGCAGAGCACATTGCATGTGTAAAGCTGAATGCATATTTCCAAGGCTGTCAGTTCAGAGTTGTGTTATTGCTACACCATGGGAAAAACAAAAATAGAACTTGGTATTGTGAGTGGGGCTGCATCATCTCATGAAAATGAGTGGTAAATTTGCCTTTTGAAAACAAAATAATTGCAGGGCAATTTCTGACATAACCACACTGGTGCAAAGACGTGAGCAAGCAAAGAGAGTTCTCCAAACTGATCAAAACCAAAGTCAGACAATTCCTCCACTGATGAGGAACATTCTGAGCCTTAAAGGTGAGTGTTACATTTTTGCACTTTTCTTTCACAATGCAGACCCGTTCCAAGGGCATCTTAGAGAGTGGAAGGTTCTGGATCCAGCTGCTTAACTTCCAGAATCATTGCCTGGTGAGATTCCTCCAGTTCTCTAATGCAAACAGAGAATCCTTTGGGGGACTGTCCTGAGGCTGGGAATAAGAAAAAAGTTGAATGTCCCCAAGAACTGAGTGGGAGGACAATGTTTTCCTGCTGAGCCTGGCAAATACAATGTGTCTTTCCCTCAGACCTGACTGTAGCTGCATTTCCTCTCAGCAAAGATGCAGTACCTTGAAAAAACACGAATGGGAAAAATACTCCTATTTTCAAGGGTATTTTGGACAAAATGGCAAACTATGCACAGAAGGAATTTGAAACCTGTACCTCATGTGACGTGTTTTGCACAGGAATGTTTTGACAGATGGATGCATTCAGACAGAGAAATTAAGAAAATGAACCCAGTAAAGGTTTCCTGATTATTTTTGTTTCCAACATCTCGAATATTTGAATGACTAAAAGCAAAAGTATGTTTCCATGTCTGGGAGGCAATTAGCAACAACAAAACTGTGGACAGGTCTTTCATTCTATTTGATTAAATGTAGACCAGAGGTCTACAAAGACAAATGCTCCCACCACACTGTCTGCTGCAGAAGAGCTTTGTTGAGTTCAGAGGAACAGTTTTAATTTCAGAAATTACACATCTGCTGGGGTTTTTGAGGAGCTGACCTGCCCCAGCTCTCTCTCCCCCAGCTCTTTGCCAGCAGGAGCATGTCCTGCTCCCCACACCCCTGGCTGACCCAGCTCAGGACTAAAAGTAGGGCTGAAATATGACCTGGATGCTCCTCACCTGAGAGGTGCCATCCTTATTTCTGAACAACATCTCAAAGACCCACAGCAGTGTCCCAAAGCTCTGCCTTCACAGCTTTCACTGCTGAGAGCTCTCCTGGACAGGCTGGTGTGTGTTAAAGAATGGATCAGAACTGAAACTGATGGGCAGCTTTATTAAAGGTGATTTTATTATTACTCCTTCTCTGATTTCCTGATGTTTGGCCTTGTGCTTGATGCTACTTGAATAAAATTCAAAGTCATTTGTGCACATGTACTTGCAGAGCTGTTGCTCCAATGACTGAGCAGGACATCCACTGAGCTATTGCTCTTCTTTTTGTGCAAACCAACATTTTTTATCTCAGAATAATTTATTTAAAAGACATCAGGATAATACTGACAAATTAAAATAGTGTCCAGTATTTACATGAAAACAGGAGAAATCAAAATCAAAATCCATAATTTGATTTTGTGGCTTTATATCATGGGAATGGTCAATATAATTTATTCAATACTTTTAATTTAGTTTATACCAGGGATGCAATTAAGCCAGTTTTCTGACACTGAGCCAGAGAGTAGGCACAGCTGGCCTTAAAAATAATTTTTCCACATCTTGTTGTTTTACCATTCACTTTCATTAAGCATAAGCATTTCCACACAACTCTAATAATCATGCATTTAATTTTAACAAATAGTATTTACAATAAATATTCTTCTTTAATGTTCCATTCTGATCAAATTGCTACTTCCAATTTTCTGGTGTAAAGGAGCTTTTCTTTCACCCTGAACTCCCTTTCCCTTTCCCAGGGCTGTTTAAATGTCAGCCTCCAGGTGTGTGGCTGGTGCCAACAGAACCATCATCAGTCTCATTTATGGAAAAATGTTACAGTGAGGTGCCAGCACAGCACCAAGGGCACTGGGGAGCTCAGCCCCTCTGTAATGAGCAGGTGTCAGCTGAGATCCCTGATAAATGCCTCACCCCTGCTCAAGGCTGCTCAAGGGTGATTGCTGTTTTTTTAGTTAAAACTATGAGCCTTAAAAAGAAACATTTTCTTTGAAGATGTAAATGAAAAAAATAATCCAGAACCGTGGCAGGTTAGAGTTAGGCCTTCTAGAAAGAAGTCAGTGTTTCTTTCCTTTATTCTTTCTTTTGAGTGAAGGGTCCAAGAGTAAATTTAATGAGCATAGTTACCATTAGATGTGTGTCCAGCAGGATACTTACTGCCAGGGGAGTAAGCAGGAATCCTCCCTATTTCTTATTTAGATGCTGTATATTCCTAGTTCATTTATTATTTCATAGGGGCAACTGTATTTTAATATGTATGTATTTTAATAACATTTTAACAAATTGTTTGAATCTTACTCCATTAATGTATTTTGAATTTATTTTTAGTTATTTCTAAGCAAACCAGAAGATTAAAATAGCATAAAAAAGTTTTCTAGCTATGTTTGTTTCATTTCAGAGTGTCTAAAATAAAATTTACTGCCCACTTATTGATCATTCCCTTTCCATACCTGAAAATAGAAGCACTTTGCTTCTATTAATAACTTTGCTGTGACACATACCTTAGGATTCCATAGAGTAGATATTGTAGGACTCCACGTGCATAAAATCAAACAATCACAGAATCCCAGAATGGTTTGGGTTGGGAGGGACCTTAAATCCCACCCAGTGCCACCCCTGCCTTGGCAGGGACACCTCCCACTGTCCCAGGCTGCTCCAAGCCCCAGTGTCCAACCTGGCCTTGGGCACTGCCAGGGATCCAGGGGCAGCCACAGCTTCTCTGGGCCCCCTGTGCCAGGGCCTGCCCACCCACACAGGGAGGAATTTTAACAAAAGTCCCCATTAAGAGAAGTAGTATAATATTATAGGTGTGGTCTTGTCACTGACAAGAAAGAAAACAGAATTCATTTTTTCAACTTCTCTTATCAGCATTAAAAGAAGGAAATAAGCTTTTAGTGTTAAGTGCAGATTATGATCCCAGCTATGCTGCATTGGAAAGATGGAAAGTCCCTTCCAATACAAAAATCCTCTACAGGGCTGTCATCCTCCTATGAGTGGCTGCCTTATTCATGTGCCTAAAACTGGATGTCTGCTCAAGAAAGTGGGTGAATCATGGCCTGAATCAAGAGTTATTCTACTGAATTGGACTCACACTGCTGTGAGATCAGAATAGAACACAGAGGGACCCCTCTGTACTTCTTCTCTATATTGTCATGCAGAGTGAGTCTCAAGCAGCAAGGAGAGCAGAGGACTGGAATGAGGAGCCAGCTGCCTGTAGATAAAAGAGGGGCAGAGGCAGGGAGGCCTGGGTGAGTTGTTCCTCCTCTGGAGGCAATCTCTGTGGGAAATCCCATTTGTGCAGGTTGCCCCTTTCTCTTCTCACCCCATTGCCAGCCAGACTCACACATGGCTGCAGCTTCCCAGCACGGAATGCTGACTGATCCACGTCAGTGACAGCAGGGAAAGAGCAGTGACAGGTTTAGTTCTGGGCTCTCTGAACAAACTGAGGTCTCAACAAGGGCCAGCTAAACCCTAATATTCAGACATTTAGAGTGATCAGACATGACACACCTTCACTGTAATAATAATGGGATATTTGGATCATAACACTGTGATCCAAGAGGAACAGGGGACCAAAAGAGTCCTTTGTACCACAGATACTCTTCCTGGATCATAAAAGGTGTGAGTTGGTTTTGTCCCTAAAGTACACAATGAACCTGCTCTGGGGGTTTGAGCCACGAACAGAAACCTGACTATGATTGGGATTGTTACAGTCTTATAACACATCCATCCACAGCCAGCTTATTATTGCACTTGTTCCATAATTAGATATAAAAGGGTGCAGGATGACAAAGGCAATGTCCCAGTGAAGCAGAAAATTATGAAAATGAGGTGATAACACAGTAGGAGATCATAACAAAGACTTACAAAGGCTCAGATAAATCTCACAGCCGTGCACTGACAGAATATTGAACCACAGCCACTCTCTGGTTTTGCAGGAGTGAGTTTGTGCTGTGTCTCACTTGGATACCACGCTTCCCAAGAGGGGACGGTGCGTCACAGGGAACGTCACTGGTGTTTCCTGCAATGCTGACGTCTGCCTGTGTGGTGACATCAGCACCAAAGGAGCAGAGCCTCCATTTCCTTGCTCTTCACACCTTCTGGCTATTACATGAAGATTTACAACACTCCTGCAAGGTGTCTTCATCCTTACAAAGCCTTATAGGTGCAGCCCACAATTATTCGTGTTCTGTTTCCATCTCCGTGGTGGTTCACAGTACAGCAAATAGATACAAGTAATTTTCTAAATTTTTTCTTCTGGGTGGTGAGACATCTGTACTGTTTTGACCCATTTTCATTGGACAGGCATTATACAAATGTATAATGTAGAATTTTATCCAGGATTTGGTTAAACCCCTGTTTCCTTCATTCAGAGGAGTGGCAATGGCCTAAGCTTTTCTCTCACTGCTTACTATGCACAGAATTGTTGACTCAGCTGGGGAGTAAATAAAAGGAGGTAACTTACTTATAATTCATGTGGGATATCCTATCTTTCCTGTGGGCCATTTTAATACAAATAGGGACCCCATATCTGAGAAATATATTTTATACTGGTACACAACTATACCAGTAATGTCATAGCAGTGTGTCAGTAATGGTATTTGTACCAAGGAGTCCCAATGACATTATGTTACTAAATGGGATGATATGTTTGTGACACCTTTCAGAGTTTTCCTTTATGCTTTTTTCCTAGGGTGTAATCTGTGGAGAACCCCAAAACAAAATCATGGAAATGCAACACCTACCAGTCTCCCAGTTCAAGTGTCCTCTGCTTCCTCATGTCATCTGATGGTCAGGGATTTCACAAACAAATGTTTCTGCAGTGATGGGAGTGAGATGAATTTCTTCCACATGACCTTTACAAGGGCAGAATGCTGTCACCTGAGCAGCCACCTGTGTAATCTGCCAGTCTGTTTAATTACCCTAAGACTTTATTCAGACCTGATTCAAGGTTGATGATGATTATTCAGATGATCATGAACCATAAACTTACCCTGAGGCAAAATTTTTTGGAAGTGTAGGAGTATCCATTGCTCAGTTTTTATTCTGACCATCTCTAACTACAATAAATTGCTAGAACCTATTAAAGAACAAGAAACTTGACTCTGCATGGCTCCTGTACCAGGTACAGAGCAGAGCTGAGGAGCTCAGATGAAACCCAAATGCACAATTACAGGTTGCTTCAGAGCTCCTTCCTGAGCAGTTAACATCTGCTCCAGATTAGGCAGATGAGTTCAGGTAACTGTGAATGAAAACCTGACACAAAGACATTCTGGATGCCAGGTGATTCAGTGGACATTGTCAGTGTCCAGCACTTCTCAAAATTAAATCCTCTATGCCAGTTAGAGCTTATCCTTTCTACTGCCAGAAACAGTCTGGACATTTCCTGAAGTACAGCCACATTTCAGCCATTGGGGTCACAATTAAAGGGAAGATTAAACACACAATAATGTGTTTAAGTTTTTAACCTATGCAAACATTTTTGTTGTGTAGGAGCATTTCTGTTGTGTGCTTAGGAGCACTGTACAAATAAAAACCCACAACTACTCTGATTAGAAAGAGAAGAAAGGAGGACTAAGGTCTGATCTAATGCCTATCAACCAACTTCAGAAAAACAGAACTAATTTTCAGGAAGTTATGGCACTGAATGAGTTTGGTATTGGTTTCATTGCTGAGAGGGAAGGCATCATCCTGGTATCTTTTAGGTTTTTTTCCTGTTATTAACAATATATTTCATTAGAAATTGTGGAGGAAGCTGAAAGGTGTGGTGGCTCAATCTCACTGTGTTCCTTATGCTGCCATAAAACCCACCCAGGACTACACAATTCTCCTCTCATTTCCAGTTTAGTAGCACCACCAAAATCCATGAAATGACACCACTGTAAACCAGGAATGAGGCAAACAGACCAAGCTGTCTCACCTGCACTCCAAAGTCTGGTGTTGCTGACAGGAAACCTTCCAAACACATAAAGAGAAACTTTCAATCTCAGCTTGCTGTGAGCTTTCCAATCCCTTCTACTCTTCCAGGTCCCTATGGCTGGTATCCAGGAAATACACGAAAAAGCCACTAGTACGAAATAAAAGTATATTGATTTTAATATTTCTGCCTTGAGCAGCCTCTTGTTTGCTTTATATCCAAAGAATCTTTTATACTGATAACATTTTTGAAACAGACCAAGAATAGAAGTTCAGCGTAAATAAGGGACTATAAAAGCTTTGTCTGGTCTTTACCTACTTAAAAAAACTATCTCAATGCTTAAAAGGAGTATTTGGAAATTTTTTTCTCCAAGAAAATGTGTATGTGTAGAAACACATACACATTAAAAAATATACAGAATAATATTAAAAAAACCTGCTGAAAGCTTGGGCCTGAATTTTTTGCAGTGGCAGCTTCAAGAAACCACAGTTCATATTCTCTTGTACTGCACGAGAAGACAATAGGCACCCATAAAGCACCAAAGTGTTCCTGCTTCTTCCACATCAAAAGAGTTCCTGATCCTTGTGCATATTAAAAAAAAAAAAAAAAGTAATAGGATAAGGGAGGTAAGTCCACAGAGGAGAGCTATAAGAGAATACTAGAATACTTTCCGGAAGGCTTTGAGGGTCTCCAAATGTATTCTTTTTACTACTTGAAGCTGTAATTTTTCAGTTTTAAGTCAGCAGCTACATAGCTACATTTTCAATGAAGGTTTTTACATACCCAGCCTGTCTTGAGGTCTACAATTACTATACTTTATAACCTCTGCACAATGAATGGTGGAAAACAAACACAATATCCTACACTTGTAAGGAAAAATGCTGTTGACTGGAGTTACTTAAAATACATTTTGAAAACAATGTACAGTGGGTACTTGGGGTCTCATAAGGAACAGGGAGATTTTGGAAAAGGCATCACAATTATTCAAACAGATAAAGTCCCCTTAAATTAAATTTTCTCTCCCTGCTCAATCTTGTCATGGAGCCTGCAACCAAAAGAAAACAAATGCCATTGATCCTGTTTGCCTTTTAATTCCTGACAACCAGTTTGACTTCAGTAACTGCCCTCTGCTAGAATAACAAATGGAAATTCTCCTTCCCAGCCATAAGCACCATCTGCCATTTCATAGGTGCTTCAGTGACTCATTAATCTGTACTTAAATTGACTTTGCACAGAACACTGCCATTTTATTGCTGCTGTGCTTTGCAGCAGCTCCTCAGACCCTTAAAGTCAATGCTGAGAATGTCAATAGCCCTGAAAACTCTCTCCAGGTTTGTGTAACCTTTGCTGGGACTTTATTCCCAGTCTTATATTATTTTTCCCACCTGTCCTCTTCTGAATTCTGAGAAACAGTATCATTCAAATACAACTGTGCTATTTTTCATGGAGTGAAACTAAAGTACATATTTTTAAAGGGGATTTATAAATGTTTTTATGAGCTAAAAGTGTGTTTGGATTGCATAACTGTCCAAGTGTGAGTGTAGAGTTGAGTTTTGTGTACTGAAATAGATATTAAATGCATGTGGAAAAGTATTTATAGAGGTATTTTGAATCTTTCTTGAAAGGCTACTCAGAAAATATTAGTGGAACCTCTTTAAATAACAAATTGATACCAATTTGCCTTCTCCCTAAAATTACTTTCATTTGCATCCAGTTCTGTAAACTTTATAGCTATTGAATATAGACAAAATCCTTAAGGTCATATTGCTTAAAAAAACCCCAGAATTTCTTATTCCAACCAACATATGCTTTGCCCATGTCTATCAAAAATGTGTTTTTATCCACATCCCTTTTCTCTCGTGTTTGTCATGTCCTCGCTTGTCACGTCAGACCTGAAGCACTGCACCTGGAGGTCACTGGATGGAAAAACCAAGTAGCCCCAAGCAATTCCAGATTTCTGTCCCTGAGACTTTGCTACCAGCACTGGCAGGACCTGGAGGTCTCAGCTGGAGCCTGATTTTGTGTTCCCATCACCCTTTTCTGAGGGGGAGATGAGGGACAGGTTCAGGTAGGACGGAGGAAGTCTCTCTCCACACCTCATTCTGTTTCTTTTCCCTGTATTTTAAATATTTTTTTTAATTAGACCTTAAACATCTCATGCCCATAATTAGTAGTAGTTAATAGAAGTTTTCCTACTGCTCTAGTACCACCATGTGTATTATAAAACACGTTTTAAAAACTGGCATTTGGAAAAGATGAAGGTGAGCAGCCAGAATTTTTGAATTCCACGACCATAACCACAGCAGTAAAAGATGAAAAAAAGGCAATATGACCAAAGATGTCTTTCTTTTCTGCAGCTCTTAATAAAACTTAGCAAGGTAACACCAACCTTCCAGCTCCTTTCTAAAAAGGGACATTCCTGTGTTTTCTCCTACATTCAAAGTCAAAGTTTTCGCAGACCATACATATCAATCTTTGTAAATTTAGTCAAACATTTCATTATAATAATTCACTTTATATAAATTACATCATTTTTATACTAACAGGTTCAAAAATTATTTGCATTCTCAGAGAGAAGACAGAATATTAGAAAAAACCCAAACATAAAATGCCTTCCCTCCCCAAAGATAATCACAACCATCCATGTGGGAAGGAGAAATACCATGCCTTACTCTTTGGGATTAGGGCATTCTTTTAATTTGCCATTTGGCATTATGAACACAGTAAACAAAGAGAGAAAATATAGAAACCATGTGACTGCTTGTTCCATAGCCTTTGCACACTGCTGCTGGAGCCTTGCTTTCAGATGTCAGTACAAAGCTGCCTGCTCACTGATGCTCAGTAAGAAATGTCAGGGAAGAGATAAGCAGGCTAAAAGGAGACTATTTTAGAAACATGGTCTGTTCTATCATTAGTTCTATAGATAAACTTCCCAACATATTTTTGAAGAGCAAATGTTTTTCCTTAGCCAAATGTAAAGTCAAAAGGAGAGAATGTTTTAATATGGAAGTGGGGATGGTTTCAGGACCTTCATTTAGGGGAGATACTTTAAACTTGTCAGGATAGTGGTTTAAGCTGCTACTGTACTTAAGCCTTTATGGTAAAATGATTCTGCTTGTCAGAAAAATGGGGAAAATAAAAGTCTAAATTTTCAGGACATAAATCAAAAGTAGAAAGATTACCTATCTTCATGTAAGCATTCAGATGATATAGAATGGTAAATAAGGATCAAATTCTTGATAAGTCTCAGTTTTGCAACAAAAGAAATTCATAGAATCATTGAATGATTTGACTTGGAAGAGACCTTTAAAAGCCATTGAGCCCTGCAGTGATCAGGGACATCTTCAGTGAGATCAGACTTCTCAGAGCTCTGACCCACCTGACCTTGAATGTTTCAGGGAAGGGGCATCCATCACCTCTCTGAGTAACCTGTTCTGCTGTTTCACCACCTTCACTGGGAAACATTTCCCACACCTTTTAGTTGGAAACCACTGACCTTTGTCCTGCCACCACGGGCCCTACCAAAGAGCTTGTCCCCATGTTTCTACAAGCTTCCTTTAGGTATTGAAAGGCCACAATAAGCTCTCCTCAGAGCTTTTTCTTCTCCAAGCTGAACAAGCCAAACCTCCTCAGCCTTTCTGCACAGGAGAGGTGCTCCAGCCCTCTGACCATTTTTGTAACCTTCACCTGGAGGCAATCCAGCAGCTGCAGGTCCTTGCTGTGCTGGCCCAGGGCTGGGGCAGCTCTGCAGGTGGGGTCTCACCTGAGGGGGCAGAGGGGCAGGATCCCTCTCCCCTGCTGCCCATGCTGGGCTCAGCCCAGGGCACGGTTGGCTCCCCAGGCTGCAGGTGAGCATCACCAGGTCATGTTGACCTTCTCCCTCACCAGCCCCCCAAGTCCTTCTCCCCAGTGCTGCTCTCCATCCTTTCATGCCCCACCTTGTTCTGACACTGGGGGTTGCCCCAAGCCAGGTGCAGGACCTTGATTTATGTGCACACAATTCCTGAGGCTGCCCATGGCTCTGGGGCTCCTCGTCCCTGGGACTCGTGGTACCTTTGTATTCCCTGCCCCAGCACACAAGCTCCAAACAGCACAGGGCATGTCACTCACCTGCTGGAAACATCCCAGAGAGTTAAACTGGAGGGATTTGCCAGCTTCCCAGCAAAAAGGTCCCTAACATTAACTCTGTATCTGCTTGAGGTCTACTGATGCCAGAGAGAAGCAAAATCAGGTGCATCACGTTTTACTTGTCCATGTTTACAACACAAAAAAATGTGTTTGGAGCACAAAGGTTAAGAGGTGGCTTACACCACCTTAGGTAGCACATGATGGATATTGTCAAAGACTGGAGAGGTGGCAGACTAGATAATACTCTGATTTCTTGAGCTGATCCCAAAAAGGCACACTCAATCTCTACATCACCTTTACCTGCATGCATATATTAAAATGTTCTATTTTTTTTCCCAATAAAGCATGCTAGTTAACATATTTTTAGAAGTCCTCTTAGTCACATCTAAATGCATGCCAAAGGGATTTAATTTAGACTGCAATTAATTTTCCTCTCCCCTACACAGCAAGTACAAATGGTATAAAAAGCTCCTACATGAAACAGAAAGTATTTTAAAGCCAGCAGAGATGTCAGGCAGTCATGATGTGAGGTGGCAATCAGCAGAGAATGTGACCTATTTGGTACTTACTCTAGTCCTCTCCTTTGTTATAAATCAGGAGTAACTCCACTGAGCTCTGGTTTATTATACGCATGGAAATGAGGTGTAAGCCAGAGAATAAGATCCTTGATTAATCACAAGAAATTTCTTTCTGTCTGAAATACTTAGTTGTCTTCAGTGTGAAGGTTTCCTCAATATATTCTTTTGGCTTGCACTGGTCATGCTGTTTTATATTATTGTGCCACAGAAGGTGGCCTTTGACAGCAATATTTGTTAAATTGTAGACCTTGCAAAGGGTTTGCTGTGCATTTCCATATGTTCGCAGGAGAGGAAAAAGTCACTTCCTACCACAGCAGCAGAGGGATTAATAATGTGAAGGCTAAATTAGTTTTAATGGGCACTTGTCATTTGCTCCAATCTGGAACAAAAAATCTTGAGAACAAAGGGAAAATGGGTAGAGAAATGGAGTGCTCCAATCCACAGTGCTACATGACTGACATTTCACACAACAGTGCTTCCTTAAAGCTGTTTGCTAAATACTGCTGCTGTTCCCAGTACTGACCCTCACATGGGCTGTCTGCACTTTCATATCAGTGCAAGTGCACTGTGTTGGGTTAGGTGATTTGTTAATGCTGAATCCTCAAACAATTCTGCAATACTTCATTGGATCTGCACTATCCCTTATAAGAAGAAGAGACACATTTTTGTCCTGGCCTGTCCTTCGGGATTCCCCATGAATGTTAAACCACAGTTCCAACACCACCACTGAATTTGCATTTAGCAAATGCTACCTGATTGCATAAGCCACAAACACATGGACACAATGTCCAGAAATTCCTACTTACATTGGCAGGTAGGCAAAGGCAGAGTGTGGCGAGGTTTTGAGCACAGAAACAGCTGCCTCTAGTGTGGAACACAAAAGCCATTTAGCAGCTGTGTAATGCACACACAAAGGTAAAAATGTGACTGTTTACTTCAAGGTATGTTTCATTTTGAAAAAGTAAGGAGCATAGTGTTAAAAACTAGAAAGGAAAGGATGGACATTGTTCACATCAGGGAAACTCAGTGAGTTAAACCAACACTCTAGGCAGAACATCTGTTTGGTGGCTACTTCACACTTTTGCTAGAGAAATGGGAGATTTGGGTTTCACTCAGAGCAGAAGATAAGTGTTTTTGAAATATTGCCATCCCCAAGTGAGAGTCCTTGACCTGAACTCACGTCTGAGCTGTGGCTGGGCTTCTTGTGCCATAACTGATCTCAGTGAAGGCAAAAGGAAACTCCATGGATCCACCAGGAAATACTCCATCCCAGCTGGGGGGTACAGCTAAAGATGAGGCTCACCAACATCTGTGCCCTGCATTTCCATCATTTGTACAAAACACTGTATTTTGTTTCAATTTTGTACCTTTGGTGAGCCACCAGGAGATTCTGCTGGCACAAGGACACAAACACAGGGGCCTGAAGACTTGCTCTATTTACTGCTGGGTTCCCTCCACACATCACACACACAAACATAACAGAAACCATAGGGAGTTCTTCGACCCCAAATCCTCAGGTTAAGTTTTCTGTCTGACAGTTTAAGAACAAAACCAGCAAGGAGCCGTCTGTACCATCTCCACACGTTTCCAAGGCACAAGACACAGCCTGTGAGAAACATCTCCAGCTGAGCTAAAGGGTTTAAAGAGCAATAACTGGAAAGAACCTCCTGTGCCCAGAGCCTCAGGCTACACTTTAAAGGTTTTCTGTGCAATCAGGAAAACTTGCTGTTCCACCACAGCCTAATCAAAACTGTCAGCAGATGGGTTAGTGAGAAAGACAACAAATACTGCAGCAGTTAGTGGGAAAGACAAAAAAATACTGTAAGAGCTGGAAACATTGAGCCTCCAAGATGGGGCTGGCAAGGAATCCAGTAAGGCCCTTGGATGCCTCAGAGAAAAAGTGCTATCAATATGCTCTTGCTGGAGTCTCTCATTTACAGAAGGTAACCAAGGCAGCCCTAAGATTTAAGAACTGAAAGGACATAAGTTTAAAAAGAGAAACCATTAAACAGGCAGAGAATGCAGGATCAGCTTGAACACAGTGATGATGGGAAGGAACACACTGCTCTGACTTTTCCACCTGGAAAAACCACCAAAGTGCCACAAAAAATACCTATAAATAAAATGCATTTAATGTTTTCAGGGTAAGCAGATGCTCACTGGGAAAACAAGTGTGTCTGTACAAAGGATTTGTCATGTTGAACCCTGCTGGGTTTTAGATAAATTTCTGTGCCACCAGCGCCAACCCGCAGCCCTCCAGCCTGGAGCATCCTTTGGCCTGGCTGTGCCACTGACTCAGATCCCCCTTTGTCCTGGTTTGGGCTGGGAGAGAGGTGATTTTCCTCCTAGTAGGTGGTCCAGTGCTGTGTTTTGGACTCTGTAAGAGAATAATGTTGTTAACACATGGATGTTTTAGTTGTGCTAAGTTGTTCCCATGCCAAGTCAAGGAGTTTTCAGTTTCCTGTGCTCTGCCAGTGAGCAGGAGCACAAGTAGCTGGGAGGGAGCAGAGCCAGGACAGCTGACCTGAACTGGCCACAGGGATATTCCAGACCTCAGAACGTCGTGCTCAGCACAGAAACTGGGGGAGCTGGCCATGGGGCAGGAATCAGTGCCTGGAGATTGACTGCACATTGGTGGTGAGCAACTGTATTATGCATTGCTCATTTTGTATATTGTTTTGTCATTATTATTATTATTTTCCCTTCACTTCCTGGCCTACTAATCTGTCTCTATCTCAGCCCACTTTTTCCCTGGCTCCATTCCCCATCCCACTGAGGGTGAGGGGAGCAGTGAGCAGGCAGCTGTGGGTGCCAGCTGGGCTTAAACCACGACACTTCACACCAAACACTGAGTTATGGTACAAAATCCTCCCACAGGCTCCAAGTCACCCTTCAGAGCATATGTTCCAGAGAGATTCAAGGACACAAGCTATTTCTTTATCTGTAGAAAGTAAGATACAGCTGGGTAGTTCTCTCTTGGTTTGTATTGAAGTGTTGGAACAATTATAGACCTTAAGCCTTAGGAAACAGAAGTCAGTTTTCTATTTTGAGACCCTGTAGAACACAGACAAGCATGTGAACCGGACAAAGGAATGTTTCTAGAGGCTCAAGGATGTACTGTCTCTTTTAGAGTAAGGCTCTAGGTTTGGAGAGCTGTTCGGGCGCTGCTGCCACATAAAGAAAACCTCCTGAGCTCCCTGCACTGCTCCAGTGACAAAACCCTGAATAACCAAATTCACACAGAGCAGGGAAACAGGAGCACCCAACAGAGCAGCTGTCTCATCACAGAACTCCTTGGGGTTGGATGAAAACAAGAGCCTTTAGTCATACATGATGTAAAATTTTCCATCAGGTTTCAGTTCTGATTTTAGGTCATTGAAGCAGCAGAAACACAAAACCCTGGCATTACTCACTGAGTGGAACTCCACAGTGACCTCAGTAACACCGAGATTTTCGTGACTCCAGGCATGGAGCTGTACACCAGACTGCATCCCAATGCATCTCCCACCAGATGATGCTGCCCTGATGAGTCCTACCCTCATTTCTTTTGTGAATAAAATCCAGGAAGTTTTACCTTATAGTAGATCAATTTTCTGAATCTGCACATCATAAAGTACAGCTGAGAACAGTCATATTGTTGTCCTTGAAAAGCACTGCCTGATGCTTTGTGCACACCCACACAGTGCCCACCACCAATGACTGGGTCTTTCTGTAGTGCAGAGAAAGGTCTTTTCGAAGTTCATTTTGTGTGCCTGCAGTCATTTTGTGCTGTATGAGATTCTTGCAAGACTAAATCCATACTAACAAAACAGCCATAAAAAGTTTTGGAAAGTGCAGTTAAAAGATCTGTATGGGACGGGGATTAAATAAATCTATCTGGGTTTTTTTAAACTCATAATTTGAAATTGTGTCAACAAACTGCATGTTAGTTTACATCAGTGGGAAAGAAAAGCGGAAGGGAAAGGGAGCAAAAACACTTAGAGAAAAATTACTTCCTTTAAAAAAACCCTACAAAATAATAAATGTGAAACATTGCAAAAGAGAACTAAAAAGGTCAAATGTCTGCTCCCCCAAAACAGGACATCCAGCCTGAGAAGGTTTTAATTACATGCTGTATTGCCTGAAGAATTAATGTTTTGGCTTGGGCTGCAAGGAGCTTGCTCTGTAGTAGATTCACCTTCCTTGGACATGCTGCTGATGACATTTTATACAGATAAAAGTAACTTGCAGATATAACAGTAGAACAGGACAATGCAAAAACAATAATGGAAAGAACTGGGAAGGCAGAGTAATCTCAGCATTTAGGAAGCTAACCCAGGTCACAGTGCCCCGTTTAAATGTACAGCACTGCATTTTGTTACAACAGCACACTGGTCATCTCTCCATATTCTTTATGCAAGAACATGGAAAACTTCTATTAATTAATTATAAATTAAAAGTCCTGGTCTGTGAACTGCTCCTCAATGTATTTTTCACTTATTTTTTTATTTCCCTATGCTATGCAAAGCTCACCATCACAATGGGAAGAACACTTAAAAAAATCCCAGTGCTGAGACAGTAATTTAAGTGTTTTTATGAAACTGGGAAAAGAGTTTTTTCCGATGGAAAACCAGCTGATGCCCATCACTTGAGATTCTTGTTTATGTTTTAGATAAAGACTGAGGTCACTGAGGAACAATGACCAATCTGACAGCTGGTTTCTTAGGTTATGGGAAAGCTGTAACTAAAGTATCACTGAATATGTGTGTCAAATTAAGCAACAACCACCAAAAAGAAAGCTTCAAATGAAATGAGATATTTTTCCAGTTTTCTAATCTAACACTGCTCCTCTGATATGTAAAATACAGCTGTCCTTCAGTTGATTTCCTTTGTTCCAGGAGCAGTTTAACAGTGAAACACATCATCCAGATAACTCTGACTTGGGTAAACAGATGGAAAAACACCAGGCTCGCAAAACTTCTCTCTCCCAGCTGTTATAACTTTTGTACTGACACAGTAACCTGATACAAATCTCACCTCTGATACAAAAGCAAATCATCCTCTGCCTCCCTGGTGATATCAGAAGCACCCATCTTCCCTCATTCAAGAGTTCAGAGAAATTTCCATGGCTTTCAGGTATTAGTCACTACAGAGTCATTACAGAAAACTGCATCACCAGCTCGACAGAAATGTAGGAGGGAAGAGCATTCAAAGATAAATCACTGTCCCCTCTCCAGGCTCCTTCAAGATAAGCTTAAGTCCTCCATCCTCTCCCACCCCTGACATTCTCCTAACTCCAGTCAGAGATTACTTGTACAGAGGAGGCTCAAAAGTAACCTAGCAAAGTCCTGAACTGCAGAGCACCTGGGGAAGGGAAGGGCTACCTTCTGCTGGAAGGGCAGGGGGAGAGGTAGGAGGCACCAGTGGCAAATTGCTGGAGCTCAGGTTCTGAGCCTGCCCTCCCCAGTGAAGCTCTGGTCACCCTGAGTCAGCCTGACATCATCCCTGCCCAGCCTCACCCACAGCCTCCCCACTGGCACAGCAGGCTGCCTCATGCTGCAGGACTGAGCTGCTGTTAGCTTGTCTAGATGGATCCCTCCACTGGAAATGGGAAGGGGGACTTCCCTACATCCAGATTCTGAAAGTTCTTCCCCCTGCCTGCCTGCAGTACCAAAGGAGTGTTCTATGCTGTGTGCATGTCACAACCCCCCAGGTAAGGGGTGCTGAGCACAGGCCCAGCATGGCCCAGAACCAGAGCAGTTTGATATTGAGGAGACTGCTCCTCACTTGCCCACAAACCCTTCCTCTGCCCCCCACCAGAGCAGCTTTCCCCTCAGAGCCAAGAACTGTGCTTCTCTCTCCCAGCACCTCTCGTGCAGGGCTGCTTGCAGAGCTTGTCCTGGCAGGGCTTCATTCCCTTTCCCAAAGGCTGAAGGCACCTGGAAGTGAGGACTGAGCCTCAGTAACCCCAGGCTGTCACCAGCGAGTGATCACTGCAATCATTACACATCCCTGAAAGGCTAATAAGGACACAGAGGTGGCATGGAAAATCTGGTATAGATCTGTCCCAGAAACTCCCCAAATTCTTCCCTGCTTCCTCAGGACCTTGCTGCCACTGGCAGTAACAAAAGTGGGGTGGGCCATAAGTACAGAAATACAAAAAAGTACACCAGCTCAAGAATACAGAAACATCCTCATGGCAAGTAGCTGCTGCAATTATTAAGCAGCAATTAACAAGAAAGGCAGGTTAATTCCATGTCCCTGGACCAGCTTTCATGTATTTGCAAAAGAATTATAAATGTCTTTGATAAGTTTCCTTTATTTGTAGACAGCTCTATGCTAGACACATCCCGGGTCAGCAAATATCATCTGTGCGAGTCAAAGATTTGAAGAATCAGTCTCCAGGAAATTGTGCCTTAGCAACACTGGAAATTGCAATTATGGAGAACACCCAGGTGCCATTTTCCTTTCAGTACTTCAGAATATGAGTTATCTTCAGATCATTTCCTAGGTAATTCAGGAGACCCTGATGTTCCAGATCATTAAGCACAGATGAGCTGAGATTGTCCCGCAACCCTAAATCTATTCTGTGCAATCTTAGATCTACTCGGGGTAAATCCTTTGGATTAGGAACATTGGCTTTGATGCTGCAAACCTGTGATTAATTTAGGCTTATAAATAATCTCATTAAATTCAGCCTTTTTTGGGACATTTGCGGAAATGCTGCCACGTGCACAGGTTTGTTATGAAAGGCACATTTGCTGCACACTGGAAAACAAAAGGGAAAGGTGGCAGCAGGGAATGTGGCCCGTTTTAAGGAGGGGATCAGAAAGAGCTCCTGGGTGTACGACCTTCAAGGGACAACTGGCAAGCATGGTTCACTTATATGAATGGTTTAAAATCATCTACATGCCTGTATTTTGGACTGACAGTCTGGTTTCTCTCCTTGCCTAAAGGAGAAATGCTGAACTCCACACTTCTGCATTCTGACCCCTGCATTCTTGGGAATAACTAAGTTCACTGCTGCCTTTTCCCAGGATCTTGCTCCAGCCCTCACTGCCTGTTCAGCAGTGACAGGAACGCAGGGCTGCCCAAAGCATGGTAAAGCCTGCTGTTTTATTTATGGGGACTCCAAAGGGAATCCCTCAAGCATGCAAAGATTCAAAAGGGGTAGGAAAACGTTGCCTAAAATAACAATCTTATTTTAAACATAGCTTAGAGACTGCCCTGCCTTTCCTCAGTGCAGCAAGTAATGCAGTGAGGGGAGTGAGCTCACACATCCTTTGGGAACGAATCAGAGGGGTTAAGAGGCACAAAATCTAAACAAAATCCCACAAGAAACACATTAATGCATAAACAAATAGATATTTAATTAGAATGAGGCCTCCATCAGGGCCTTGCCCTGGTGTTTTGAGGACTGATGAGGACCTGCACACCTCCCATGTGGAACTGTCCCTTTTCCTCTCTCCTTCTTAGGAGCTGTTCTGCATCCATGGAGTTGAAAGGGTTTATGGCTTACAAAAGGAACTGACAAGCTGTATTTCATGAGGATTGTACAGTCCAAACATAAGTGTTTGTAGCTGCATTGCCATGGTAACAGAAAAAAAGGGTTATCATTTTCTCAGAGGTTGCTGTCCATTCTTCCATAGACTATCTGGCATAAAAAGGTTTATTGCTTTTCACCAGTGCAGTACTGCAGAAATATTTTTAGCTCCACTAATTCAATTTCATATTCAAATCAATCTGAAAATGAGTTACCTTTCAGTCTGCCAAAGGATGTCAGGCAAAGCTTTCACTGATTTGGTTTTGCTTTGGCTTGTGATGATGGAAAGATTACATCATGTAACAACAAGGAAATGTGTCCCAAAGTTCTATAATTCCATTATTTCATTATTGCATTTCAATTTCATTATTATCCATTTGAATTTGACATAAAATGTTGTTCTTTGGGGAATTGTGGAGGCTTGCACCATCTCTTCAGAGGTCTGAATAATTACATAATTACACATTCAAAAGTATCTCAAAGCAGGTTGAGAAAATTGCATATAGAAGTCCTGCAACATTGTAGAGGACAAGAATAAATTATTATATTTTACACTAAATGATGTAGAGTATTTAGATATTCATTCAAAAATCCAGTAAAAGCCAATAGAAACCAGTTAACTTCAGAGTCATAACTACCCTGCTTACTGATGCACAGAATGAGCCAAGTCCAGCATTTCTCGGTTCCCAGATGCTCCTGTAGCCAGCAGACCACATCTCAACATTTTTGATAAAATAAACTGCTGAAGAAGCCAGTTCTGGCACAAGCCCTTGGCACAGCCTCCATCCCAGCTGCTCTGGGAGCAGACCCTGCACTGCAGGGGGATGCCAGAGCTCTGCTGTCCCCAGCTTCCTTCTGAGACCTGCTGCCTCTCTAAAAACAATAACTGAAAAAAAAAGGATTAAGTTCTTTTGATGAGATCAAAACCAGGGCTGCTAACACCAGAGACAAGGTTGGTTCGTACTCAGTACAGGGCAGTGCCCTGAGCAGATGATTTCTGCAGGGCAGTTTCATTTCTATGCCTGCTTACTCTGAACAGCAACTTCCTGCAGCTGCCAGCAAAATTTTAATGCTGTTTCTGAGAAACCCTTTGTCCTTGAGATTTAAACATTCCAATATTTTTCTTTTTTTAAACTTGGAATATTTCCATTTATATTAATGCTTTATCCATGAATCCAGGTTCAGTGGCAAAGTAGAGAGGTCCATTACAATTTGAAGGGGAGCTCCATTAGGGCTTTTTTTTTTTTTTAATTGATCCAACTGAAAATATTTACATAGCACCAGAGAGAGTTAGTGGCAGAGAAAGTCAGGCAGAGGTAAGGAAAAATACAAGGAACAGCCTGAAACTGTAGTATGGCTCCTTCAAGTACTGCTCAGAACATCTGAGTACAGAGAGGATTTTGTTAATATGGGTTAAGGAAACTTCACATTTGTGAAATAATAGGATTCTGAAAGATAAGGCCAGGAAACAATCTTTTTCTTGCTAATAACTCCTTGTCTCACAGCACTCAGATTTCTGTTCCTGCCACCCTAATGCTCACCTTAATGGAGAGCCCTTCAGCATTTCTGGGCAGAGGGGAAATGCAATTATCTCATCCTGCAAAGGAAAGGACACAAGGCAGAGTCACTCACCCGAATTCCTACAGGCAGCCAGTGACTCACCTGGGAATGACACTCTGTTCTGTGCCTTCCCCACTAAACTCCTCCCTGGAGGAATAAGCTCCTGACACCAATGGCAGAAAACAGATTTACCTTCCAGTACAAGCAGACTGGGTGAAGAGAAGGACTTGCCCTTCAACCATAAACCAGGTGATTTCTCACATATAACTCAGATTTTTAATTTTTATTTGATTTGGAGCATTAACTCTGTTTAGGTTTTTACAACAGTATTGCATTCCTTTATACTTCTTTCATAATTATTTTCATGAGATTATAATTCGTGATATTTCACTATGTAATTAGCCACAATTGCCCCCAAATACCAGGCATATCAGCTGTAATTTATCTGAAAACAGAATGAAAGCCCCAGCCACTGGCCCAGTGAGGACAGAAACATGTTCTGGATTAATGGTGCTGCCCAGGGCCCTCTGAGGGAAAGAAGACCACAGAAAGCAGTTTGGGCACTCCTGCAGCAACACAGGTCTGGCAGCAACACCAAATCTGGATTTAAATACTATTTCATGTCCTCCTAAACTTGATCCCAGAATCAATCAGCCCAAAATAAGCATTATTAAGCAAGAATACTGAGCCAGATGTTGAGCTGGGAAGACACACAGTACAGATATTACTGTCCAAACCATCTTGTCTTAGATTTTCTGATGTCCTTACCATGATGCTCCTGTCCCACTTTCCCAAAGGGATGTAAGGGCAAAGAGTTTAGTGATGTTTCAGAGATGCAGGAACATATGGCCCTGGATATTTATAGAAAGAGCCCTGGGACTTTTGTGCATGAGGAAAGCCTGCAAGCTGCCATCTGGGAGTCTGGGGTTATTTTCTGTCAGTGCAGTGGCCAAAGGCTGGGAGGCCTGATGGACATCAGTGGCCAGTGGTGTCCCTCAGGGGTCTATGCTGGGCACAGAGTTATTGAATATCTGCACCAGTGACACAGACAGAGCCATGAGGGCACCCCCAGCACATCTGAGGTGACACCAAGCTGAGGGTGCAGGGATGGGGCCATCCAGAAGGCTTTAGATTTTCCTCTGGAATCTGTGAAACTGAGAATAGTGCAAGCAACAAAGTCCTGTTTGAAGATCTCTATTGACAAACTCTCATTTTTATATTGTCACAGAGTCATTTGACATGGCATCAATGCTTGTCAGAGAAATTTATAAATAGAAAGTAATTCTAGCTCTGTCTTTGTAGTCCAGCTCAAGGGAGAAACTCTGAGCTTCTGGACATGACTACTCAGCTTGTTTTGGTGAGGCATCACTCCCAGAGCAGAGAGGCTCCCAAGTTTGGAGCATCCACCAGCACAGCCCACTGCTGCATGGAGTAGCTGAAGAGTGAATTTTTATGCCTCCCTCTGGCTGAAGACACAACTGACAGAGGTAAAAAAGGAGGAATTTTAAACATTTTGGTTTTAAACACACTAGCTGCCCCCTATTGTATCCTCCTCTCATCTTCTTGTTTCCGTTATTTCTGCTAATATAGCAGTAGGCTTTGAGCAATCTANAACCAGCCTGTGCAGTTCAACACAGAACTTTAACAATTTTAACTCCTTTCACGTTCTTATAATTTTTCCAAATATTTTTTTAGTATTTAAAGTCAGATGAATATTGTATATATCTACACTGCAGATCACAGCAGAGTTTTATACAAATGGAATTATTCATGCCAAATTCTAGTAAAATTTAAAAATAACATTTTAAGCATATAACTTAAATTGTATTTTTCATCAATTTGAGCTGTTTCAGCCTGAGTTTCAGGTTGTTGCTGGGTGCAGGGAGAGACTTCTGTACAGTGACCCTCTCGAGGTGCTGATAAGGGGGATGGATGGGAATGACAACCTGCCAGCATCCACCCAGGACTTTTATCAGGCAGCACTCAAGGAGCACAGCCAAACGTGGGAATGGTTCTTAAGCAGCAGCTCAGGCTGTGAAATCATGATGGGCCCTCCACAAGTCTGAGAAAGAGCAATAATTTACTTAGGACTCAGCTGCACAGTCTTTGCTTCAGTGAGAACCTGCCCTTAGAAGTGGCTAAATGAGAGAAATCAGTGAATCCCCCCCCCTTTTTTTTTTTGCATAGGACTTGGAAGAGCACTCAAAGTTTCATTGATTTTGATCTACAAGACACATGATCACCCACAAAATAACAAAAAACCCTTGAGGAAAAGATTAGAGATTAGCAATGGGAAAAACTTACTAAAAATTATGAAAGACCTCATTAATATAATTGGAGATGAACCTACAATACCTGAATATTCACTATTTATTTCTCATGTCTGTTTCTTTTAGCATCTTGTTTAATATATATTTCTACAAGGCAATTTGTTTTCATGTTCTTTATATAAAATATATATTACAAAAAATTTCACACCACTCTAGACAACTTCTTTTTGCTGAGTAGTGATCAAAGAATATACATCATTAAAACAACCTTTTTACCTGCTGTGTTTGTGTTTGGGTTTTTTTAATTCACTCTCAGCTCAGTGTTCCTGCTTGCAGGAAGTGAGATCATCACAGTGAAAGCAGTGAATATTAATGACTCAAAGACTAATAGGCTAATTGCTTATGGGATACTGAGCCAGAAGCCTCAGGTATCAAATGGCTTTTCATTTAATACTGGCAGAGACATCTGAATGATAAGCATGGAAATGGGAGTGATAACCTTGCAGGATGGCAATGTGGGTGCCAGGGCTGTGTCCCCTCCCTGCCCAGCAGCAGCCCTGGCCAGTGGCTCTGAGCAAAGCAGGTTCCTGCAGTGCCTGAAGGGATAAATTCTCACTGCAGATCCCTGCTCTGGGATCCCTGCAGATCATCCTGCTCTGTGCACCACCATGGCTCCCAGGACACAGTGACAGAGCCGTGCTGCAGCTCCAGTGACACAGGCATTTCTACAGGAACCTTCTGCACACCAATGGCAGCCACTGAAGTGACCAGCCTGGCATGCAAATCCTTTTTACACAGAGCATCCACACACACAGACCATTTTACAATTACAGACAATTTTACAATTAACACTGCACTGACCCAACAGATCACTCAAACTTTGTTATCCTGACTTTCTTGAAACCAGATCTAGAACACATCTTGAATCAGAAGAGGAGATTCTTTCTTGTCAAACTTACAACATCACAGGCTCTCTGCTAAACAGGACAGTTAAAGAACCTCTGCTTCTGCAAAAAAATATTTCCTTTGGGTCAAGAAGTTCACTTGTGTTTCATTGCCAGTTCTCAGCAGCTTTTGTAACGTTTTCCTTACTAAGGTGGAGGTAAACAACTCTCCCACATTCTCACAAAGGGCTGCTCTATTCTGCTGTCCGTGAATTCCTGCCTGCAGTGCCTGCTGAGTGCTGTTACAGCACGGTGTTACTGAGCAGGAGATGCTCCCTGCTGCAAAGGCTTCTCAGCAGCATCTCCCACAGTGATTAGCATTGCAGCCAGGGGCTTGCCTCCTGTCTGTTCAGTGCATGAAGCAAGCCCAGACACGTTGCTGAACAGTCCAATAAACTGGGAAAGACATGGGGACTCAAATTTATAATGTATTTATAATATATTTATAATATATTTATTTATAATATAGATTATTAAATGTATGTATTATTTAAAGATATTTATAATATATTTATCAAGCCAATATTTTAAGGAGTTAATAGGCCAATTGTTGGTTGACAAACCTGTTGGCCAATGCATGGGTAGTTGCCCTACCTATGATTGTACAGAGGGACTGGAAATACATTCATAGGTCTGCTTTTGCAGCTTTAAGCATGTATTTGAGCACATTCTGTGACTAGCAGTCCATATCTTTGCTGCTTTGGGAGGGGCATGAACCATCTGTTCAGGTGTGCAGGAATTTACCTGCTCTTGCATGGGCCTGTATTTGATGTACAGTCAAGAATCTGTTTGTACAGATTGTACATCCAGTAGTGACTGGGTGAGTTACATCATGATCATCATCTCTGGATGTTAAAAACATCAGAGAGAAGGCTCCCAGATCATGACATTATTTTAAGTCCAACATCCACACAGAGACACATTCACACACAAATTGTGAAGGGGAGGAGAAAAAAAATTATGTTTGTTTTTAAAGCCTCAGCATTTCAATCAATTCACATTTTTACACTGCCTGTGGGAGTTAAAACTTTATTAAAGTATTTACCAGTTTTCAGGAGATTTTAACAGCATGAGCAGTGCATGTACTAACTTGGATACCTACACACCTGCATGTACTTGACAAAATACCATGTGTGTCTTGAGGCTTTTACTGCAGGTCAGTTTTATCCTGCAAATCCAGGTTTGACAAGGTCTCTTTTCCATTGCTTTCTGAAGACATGGCCTGGTCACATTAGAAAAATGCTCTGAAAACCAAGAGCAGCTTCAGTAAGACTGACAGCTCTTTCTCACAGTCTCGGTATTTCTCAGTTGTTTTTAGAAGAGCCCGTGAGGGCTCAAGGCCAAGATAAGCCCAGCTCAAAGCAGAGCAGTGACTCCAAGCACCCTTGATAAGTATCTGACCCGTTAAGATGTTGTCAGGCTTATTATAGAAGGTGCAGTGTTTGATCTCAGAGGGGCCAGATTAGCACAGCAGACGTGGAGAGTTTGCTGCGACAGGCAGCTGTGGCAGGAGTGCTGACACCCCCGAGGGTCACCCTGCAGTGGCCCACAGCACTCATACACTTGCCAGCTTAGGCACTTCTCCACAGGGACAACTGTGACACGGGGCAAGGGTAGACCTGACTTTGTTCCCACTGAAGTCAGTGATAAACTCTTCATTAATTCCACTGGGAGAAGAATCAGGCTGGTTGTAGTGTGATGTGTGTCCCAGAGAGGAGTTCAGAGCTGGAAATCTGATTGCACTGGCACAAGCCTTCCCTAGTGTGAGACAGAGGACTCATTCCTGTGCGGATACAGCAGCAGGCACTGACAACAACCAGCAGCACAGCAGCTAAAGCTGATACCCAAGTTCATTCACTCTCGTGGAAAATAGATTTGTAGAGAATTCTCAAAGCCTGACTGAAAGCTCACATAGTCTTGTGCATCTGTGTGCAAACTCTGAGATAAAATATGCTGACTTAGAAAGGCCATGGAATAGGACAGATGTTGTTGAGAGAGAAATGGAACTAGAAACAAGTCTCAAATGATGACCTTGCAAATAGGCTAGATATTTTGTAGAAATAGAACTATAAAGGATGTATTGTAGTAAGACCCACATGGGCTATTTTAATAGATGATTAGCTTAAAAGCATTAGCACAGTTGTGTAGCAAAAGCTAACAAGCCAAAAAACATTTATAATGTATTGTAATTAGGAAATAGTTTAACTTCTGATTTTAATGGCATGAATAGTAACATCTGTACCAGCTCACCCTTCTCATGAGACTACAAAAAGAAAAAAATCTTTTAAAATGCCTCTCAAGAGCCCTGTCTGTAAGTCAGAAAAAGACTTTTTCTGACAACTCTTCTGATGGTGGAGCCTTCATAAGTGTAAATGACCCCAGACAGGCACTGTGAGACCTGGTCTGCAAAGGCGCCACTGGGTTTGAGCCAGGGACAAAATAACTTGAAGCTCGTGAACCAACGGGTTAAGATTTATTCACATTAAGAGGCGGTGACTAAAACCACTCAGCCTGAATTCAGCCAGTAGCTGTTTGTATACTTGGTCCTTAAAAAGACTTAGAGAACATGTGCGTGATAAATAAAAAGTTGCAAGTTACACTTGCATTGCAAAAGTGGTATTTTTAGATGGGATAATTCACAGGTCAAAGTGTCCAGCAGAAGAGATTTACCAGTTTAAACTAATTTCTACATTTAAACCTCTGGGCTAGATAGTAAATTCCAGTATAAAAATAATACAAAGTGGCATTAAAAACCCCAATCCAGAGTAACTGTGTGTTTTGTAGAGTAAATCTGGGTTTCTCTTGGAATTGAAAACAGAATTTCACTGTGTTTTCAACTCAGACATTAGACTAATTCAGCTAATAAATGCTAGAATAGTGGCAGCTGCTAATCTAAACTGTAGAAATACTATTTCTAACAGTGGATGTATGAAAAACCAATAGAAATACCTGCATGATATATTTGTTTTAATTGCATTTTTATCCAATCAGCTCTGTCCATAGTTTGCTCTTACTGTGGTGCCATATGACAAGGGAGGTGTTATTAGTACTGAACTGCCTGAATGTGGTGGCATCTGACAAACTGAGTTATTATTCCCAGATATTTACCAGCCTGGGGACTGATCTTGTGTAGCACTCCTGCCTTTTTGTAGCACAAGATCTAATGAGGGTTATTTAGAAGCAGTTCAGTTTGGCCTCTAAACCTGAACATCTTCTCTTCTGAAGATCTAAGGAAACCAGGGTTTGTGAAAATGACTTAAGGACCCTTTTGGGCCTCGTTTTCACTGTTATAAATGTGTTTTTTCCCTGTGTGTAGGGCAAAGAACACAAGACCTTCTGAGAAGAAAAAACTCCAAAGCCAACAATAAAAAAACCACGCACACAAAAAAAAACCAAATGCAAAAAACCCCACAAAAACCCCACCAAAACTCTGGAGAAAAGGCACTTTAGTCTTAAATTCTTAAACAGTAAATATATATTAACCAGGGTCACTGCTATGCCCTCACCCAGAGTGTGTATTAAGCTCACCTCTCCTAGAACTAACCTTTAACATTTTCTACCTCCTATTCAGCTCACATATAATTACTTACAAAAAAGGCCACAAATGTGTGGGTGCAAAATCAAAGCCCTAGAAATTTTTTACCTGTCCTGTGTTTTAAAAGGAATATTCCCCATGTCTGGTGTCTCACGAGGAATATCTGAGAAACAAATTTTAAACCAGCTTTATCACTCTGGTTTTTTTCGTGTGGTTTTCCACCTGAGATGAGGATCTACACAAACCCAAAGCAAATGGAGAGCAGCCTGCTGCCAAAAAGAGTGGGCAGAGCTCTGCTCAAACTTTCCCTATCCATTCTTCTGCCATTAATTATGTAAATATGTCCCTGCTTTTACTATCACAGTACCATTTTCACTGATGATTTGTGACATGGGAATCTGCTCCTCAGTTAGGACATTGTGATACTGCCACTCTGCAAAGGCAGAGCAGGACAAAGGCCCCCATTCCACACAATTTACTGTACTGGTATTTCTGCTTGATCAGGGTGAATCCAACAGCAGAACTGAAGAGATTCTTCCAATGGAGAGATAAGGACTGGATGAAGCTCAAGGCTGGAACTCTGATTTACCAACAGTCCTCATAAAATGCCTGTGTATCACTAAGAGTCTGCTGGAATCACAGCCAGCAATTATCCCTCTCCATGGAGCTGAAACAGTATTAAAAGAAAAGAACAAAACAAACCAAAAATCCCTCCGTTTGTTGTAATCTAGTTTCCAGGTAACTCCATTTTTCTATGAAACCCAGACTGCTCCCTCTTATCCTGCCTGAAAAAGAGCACAATGTGATATACAGCTATAAAAGGAAAAAAAAAAGATACAATTTTTTTAAAAAAATTAGAATTAAATTATCTGCTTCCTAAAATATAGCCTTAAGCTCCTGGAAATTAGTGTTTAGTTCTTTTCCTACTTTAATCAGGCAATTTGGCTGTAATTGAAGTGACAAGAGATGCTGCAGAAAAAGTAAACAAATGGGTCACTGCACTTGTTAAAATAACCCAAATTATTTCTAGAATCATCCCCACAAGTAGATGGGGCTGTGAATACCTGGCCTTACACTCCTCGTGTAACCTCTGCTCCACTGGCTGGAATCCTGCTGGGTGGGGGATAAGGACTGAGCTCTGGAGATTCATTTTCCTTTGGGTTTAAGTGGCAATGAACGAAGTTATTAAAACACAGTGTCTCTTCTGTCCTGGGACCACATGAGTCACTAATAAAGGCAGTGGAAAAAAAGAGGTTATGTTTTAGTAATTGTGTAATGCAGTACATCCTTATTGGTTTATTTCTGTCTAAACCAACCTTGCCTTGTTGCTGACGTCAGTGAAAGGGTAAAATCTGTGATTTTTGGTGTCATCACTGAAAGTGCTAATGCTCCTAAGCAGCCAGCCAGGTAAGTGATAACATCCTGTCATTGAGGTCAGCTGGAGCAGGCTGTCCTTAGTCCCTGCATGTCACCTTCAAGGAAATTTTAGCTTCTGACACAAGTGGCATAAGGTAAAACAGAATATTCAGACCCAGGTACTCCTCAGCCAATAACTTAATAAGTACAGGCTAGCAGCTATTGAGCATCAATTTTAGTACAAAATGTTCAAAACACAAGGTGTTAATACAGAACTGAGTTTTCAGATGGTTTGTTTAAATCTGAAAAGCTAAAATAGTGTTTTATCTAATTTGCAGATTACAGAAGCATGGAGTTTGGTGCTCCCAACTAAAAATACATTTTGTCCTTAACATGTAACACAACCGACCAAATCCCAGCAGATTCTAGGAAATACTCTGTAGCAAAACAAGAATATGGAAACATTATATCCAAGGGACATGATTTTAATTATGAAAATCCATTTTTATCCAGTGGTTCTACTGCCTCAGGAGCCAGTACTTTTCAAATACTTTAAAAATGAGAGTTACCTGCATTCCACGGGTTTCTCCAGACCTTGATCTCTCTGTTCAGATGCCACTCCTGGCTGCCTTCCTCCCTTGGGTGTCTCTCTCACAGGATGGGAAGAATCTGGGGAGCAGGAAGGTAGCAGGCCTCAGTTCCACTTCACACCAGGATGTGGGGAAAGCCCTGCTGGAGCTCTCCATCAGATTGTATTTTCATGCACTGCATGAAACATGGAATCCAAAGGGCCTTAACATATTCCCAGGGGGAAATGTGTGGCCAGAGCCACAGTAACAAAGCTTAGTAACAAAGAGAAAAGAATAAAGTGCTTTCAAAAAACCACACCAGCACACATAAATGAAATACCAGAGGTCCACAAAATGCTGGGTTTGAATCAGGCAAATTCCTGGAGTTTAGATAGTTACATCCCAAAGTCTGAAGAAGAAACCCATAGCACTCTCCTAAACTAAACTAAATTAAATTAAATTGGTCTTACTCTCCAGAGTGCTTAACTACTCTCATTTCAATGAGTTTGGCTCAGATTTCCGAAGTGTAGAATTTGAAGGGTAAATTTGTAACTTCCTAAGAAAGAGACAGTCAGTTTTCTCTCTCTGGTCAACATATCCGTCACATTTCTGTAGAAATAGTTCCAAAGGGGAAAAGCATTCAGGTCACGCTGCCACTGAAAGCTCCAGAGAGGAATTCCTGTCTCTGGGTGACAGGTGGAGAGTTGCAAGCAGCAAAGAAGGATGAGCTGAGGTCTCAGTGCCTGGCACAGAGACTCCCCAGCACTGCCTGTTCTCCTGAGTTCTCTGTACCCATCACTGCTATCTTGTGAGATGGCAAAGATAATTTTTAAAAGGGGGCACACAGGAACACAAGTGTTCCTGTAATTGCTATTAAAACTAAGAATAAGGTTCCCAGCCCATGGCAGAGGGGTTGGAATGAGATAACCTTTAAGGTCCCTTCCAAACCAAACCACTCTGTTATTCTGTGTTTCTGTGTACATTAAAACTGTGGCTAGACTACCTCGGGTAAACAGTAATTGTTTTCCACTTTTTCATAAATCACACAAAGCCAGAGAGGACTACAGGTAACCCCAAACTCCTGGTCTCTCCCTCAGCAGAGACCCAAGTGCAGCACAGGGTAATGCTTCAGAGCATGCCTGAGTTTTATGAGCTGAGTTTACAGAGCAGCCCTTATAGAGTGAGAGGGATTCTATTACCATAACCTCATTTACCATCTCTGAGACAAATGCTGACTTTGTTTCAGTGTTTGGTAAGCCAAAATGATTCTGCTCTATCTCTACAATTTTACTGTGGTTTGTGCCTTGATGCCAAGCCAGGCACGTCTGAAGGTAAATCACCACATCCAAGACAGCTAGAAATCTAAGTGTCCATCAGATTATTGTGGTATTCAGAGAAATTGTCCTTTCTGCTTCTGATATGGATCCTTCATTTGTCATCAGTTTTTCTTAGTTGGGAGATACCCATCCAATTGCTCCACTGTTTTTTGTTCTCCTTCAGAATAATATTTATCTGAGAAGGACACAGGCTAGGTAGAGGGAATTAGGAAGTTTAACTTAATTTGAAGGTTTTAATGCTTAGTTGTGATATCTGAAGAAAAAACAACTAAAAACATTGGCTTGTTAAAAGCATAAACAGCATCCAGAATTGAAATAGAAGGGCCCAAGGAGAAAACAGGACCATAACCTTGACTCTTCTTTGTAACTGTATCCTGCTCATTTTTGCCCTTTGGGGATTGAGGACAGCCCTATCTACTACACTCACCTGATGAATTTCAGGTTCTTTCCTCTGGAATGAGAGAAACATCATTAAATGTCAGTCTTTTGAATTCTTGGAGCTATTGTGATGAAAATGCATCCTCCTGTTAATTATTTTCTCCTATCTTAATTACCATAGAGGCCACATGCCAAACCCTCCACAAGCTCCATTTGGGTTCATGGCACAGCTGAGCAGGGGAAGGCAGTGCACAACCTCACAGGATGCACAGGAGCTGGGCCCTGGCCAAAGGCAGGGAAAGGAGATTCCCACCTGCAGAAAACCTTGAACTGTGACACGTGGATATCTTGAACAGTGATGGTAAAAGTGTCAAATGTGGTCCTTAAAACCCAGTCAAGTACATGGAACAGCTGAAGCAGAAGTTACTTTTGTTCCATGAGGATGTTTCTTGTTCCATCTATTTGTGGGGATGACTCTAGACATAATTCAGGTTATTTTAACAAGTGCAGTGACCCGTTTGTTTACTTTTTCTGCAGTATCACTTGCCACTTCAATTACAGGGCTAGGCACAGGTTTATCAGTACTAGCAACAAAACTGCTGCATATTCAGTAATAATTCTAGTCAAAGCTGTGTATCTATTCCATAAACTTTTGGAAAGTTTCAGCTTTGTATCAAGAGACAAAGAAATAAAATTATGCAGAATGTCTTGGATTTGGCAGTAAAGGCTGTTCTGGCAAGAACTGTAAAGTGAGGATTTTATTCACAGCTGTAGCTGGGATCATTGACGCATTATTTCCTCTTCCTTAGACCCTTATTTGCACACCTTGCTGTCCAATGATTATAATAACTGAAATCAATAAGGCAAGCTATTGGAGAAACAATTTTCCTCAAAAGGACTTGTGGACTTTGTTTCCTTAATGATGCTGGGGAGATTGTCAAATCCACACAAGACACTGAGCTGTTTCCAGTAGCACCTGGATGCTGCCAGTTGAGGAAAGAGAATAAAAATAATGTTTATGCTCTGAAAACGTTAATCACTCTCATGGTCAGCCTTAAAGGCCTCAGGTTTTTTGATGGCACAGCACATTTCCTTTTATTATATTTCATTTTTTATACAGAACCTCAAGTGGACACAGCAATGGTTGAAAGACCACCCAGGGTAAGAGTGAAAAGGTTGTAAAAGCAGAAATCCAGACTTCTGCTAAGAACTGAGGCAGTATCCAAGGTAGATGCTTTGGCACCCTGCCAGCAAGCACACAGGCACTAATGAACTAATGCTTGATTTCTTTCAAAGCACAATCTACAACTCAAATTCCTTTCTATTTGCCTTGGTAATGTGTGCCCAAACAACATTAACAGAAGAGCATAGGTTCTTTTCAGAGTAGATAAATCACTGGTTAATAGGAACTGAATACAAGTGAATACCATACAAAGGAACTTAAAGAAATCTAGATTTTTCTTTTCTGTCAATCCAGCAGTACATCTTTTCATGTAATTTACCACATCTGTATCCTATCTCAGACTTCAAGTTTGTTAGCATTGATGCTTCTTTTCCTGGACTGCTTAGTACAGATTCTTCTTTTTCAAGCTCCTTAATTCAGCTTCCTCCCATTTAAGACACTGAATTGCATTTTGCACCATTTCAAATATTCTGGACATCTAAATTTCAGGTAAAAGAGGTGGGTATCCCTCCAACCCAGCATAGCTCTCTGCTGTGATGGAGCTGTTGTAGCCCTTTACAGTCATTCTCCAGTGCAAAAAATTTCAAGAATTGTAAAAGCTATTTCATATGCAGACAATCAAATGATGAGATTGTTTTAAAGGATGTATTACACACGATCATCCAGCTTCCAACACTCCAATATACAGATTGCAAAATTATTTCAAGAGCTAGGACATTTAAAAAAAATCAAACTAAAGAATAATGGCCAAGAACATTATGAGAGAGTGCACATGGGAAACTCCTATCATTCTCTTATTTTTGAGGGCAACATGAAGATAGAGTTTTCTGATCTCTAATTTCCGTCCTTAGATGAAATTAGCAAAATTGATAAATCATTCTTGCCTGATTTGAGGTCCTTTTTCCATAAAATTCTTCCTTTGTGGGTTATTTATTCCTGGAAAGGCAAGCTACCTGCATATATTTAGATCAGTGGAGATTATTCTGTGGTACTGTGGGTACCGCAAGGATTATTAGAAACCTTTGGTGTGGTTGTTTATTCCTACAAAAATCTATTCCTGATTACAACACAGAAAATGTACTGTAACCTATACTACTATATACTACGGCACTACTATAGCCGTGTGACAAAAAGAATTTTCTTCCACACAAAACAAGTGCTCTCAGGTAGCCCTTTCCTTTGGCTTAAAATTAAGTTTGCTGTTTCATAACCAAATTGAGAAAGAGTCCCTTTATGCCACAATGTTATATCACAAGAACCAGTAGGATGACACAGAAAGAAAAGCCAAGCAGCTCTTGCTGGTTTTAAGGCCTTAGCAGCAATTCCCCGTTTCCAAACAGTTGTACTGTATCCCTGACCCCCCTCTGTTTTCCCTCACAGTTGGTCTTGCCCATGATGTTCCCGCCATCCCTCCTGTCCATCAAGCTAACTCTGCCCTTTGTTCCTGATCCTTCTATGCCAATCCTCAGTTATGCCAACTCCTTGTCTATCCGTCAAGGACCACCCCTTCCCCTTTACCTAAAATGTTCCATGTTCCACGACACCTGGTTGGTGCCTGAACTTTGTATCCTCCCCTTTATGTACGCCACTGGTTGTTGCTACTTGTACCTCCCTTGGTTTCCCTGCCCACTGGATACCCACTGGTTGTTGCTTTTCCCTACCCCCTGTACCACTCCCTGTTTAAATGCTGCTACACAGCAATGGCACTTGCTCTTCTCTCCCTGAGCCCTTCGACCCTAATAAACCTGTTGGAACCTCACAGAGAGAGCTCCCCTCACACTCCTTTGCCCGGGTCCACGTCGGCATCTCCTTGTTCGGCTTGGGGCTGAGTGCCCCAGAGGTTCAGCGTTGGCACCACTAGTGCCCTGCTCTTCCCCACGCTCGCCAGTCTGCTCCTGGCGCTGGCCGGAGCCTTGGGAAAATCAGAGGAGCAACCGACACCAAAGTGCATTCCTGGCAGCCAGCTTGGAACAGCTACACTTTGCACGTGCAATCCAGATTACACTGATTGTCACAAACATCCAAACTTCAGCGTGACTTCTTCCCAAAAGCTGCTTTGCAGTCAGGTGAGACTGGGAAGGATTTTGAGAAATGCCAGGCTGTGTGTGAGGGAGGGCCAGGCTGTGTGTGAGGACCAGGCTGCCCCTCCAGCACCAAACTCCAGCCACGCCCTGCTCTGGGGCTGCCTCTCCTCTCCTCAGAGCTTCACAAACAGTGACATCACCAACCAGTTCACCTTAAAAACCCTCCAAGTAAGTTGGACAGGAATGCTTTTTTTTTCAGCCTCTGAATCACATCTAGCTGTGACAGCAGATGGGGAATCTACTCGTGCCGTTGTGAATGAAAGAACCATCTGTGGGAGCAAGTGCTGTGAGTTGGAACTCGTCTGTGTCACACTGGGCTGCTGTGAGCTGCCCGAGGTGCAGGGAGGCTGGCACTCAAATCACCCCCAGCCAGCCTCAGCTGCTGCATCACTGACAGGAGGGACTGAAGGTCAACAAGAGGACTGTGACCGCATTTCTTCATAGACAATTGCAGTGAGAATCAAATAGGATGATTCATTCCTGAATATAAATAGCGTCAAGCACTCCAAAAGCCCAGTCCTGAACAGTTTCAAAATCAGGACTGGAAGGAGCTGAGCTCTGCATTCCCGGGAAGTCTCCAATGGTGCACTCATAACTTTGGGTGCTGGGAGCAGGATTAGGCACATTGGCCTAACAGATTTTGGGTTGTGACTTTTGCTAATCCAAAACTTTCTTTGTTTGAAAGATTAATCCCAGTCTGAGAGTCAGAGGGAAGCAGTACACTACTCCTTCCATCATTTATTCATATTGGCAAATAAGAATTTGTGGCTTAGTTTGGATCCCTTTTTTGTCCATTAGCTTTGGAAGAGATTTCCTAGACATGTAAGTTATATTTGTAATTTGAGAAATACTGACATGAATTACAGACACTGCTTGAATCATACGGAATCCATGGATGGACTCACATGGCAGAGACTTCTCTATAGTCCTCTGATCATCACTTCTCTGCCCTTTATGTCTACTTTCTGATTTAATAAAGTTGGGGAGTGTGGGAGGCTAGAATTATGCATATTTCTTTAAATGAAGTTGAATTAATGCAACACTAAAAGTAATTCTTTTGCTTCTGCTTCAAAAACTGTTTCCAGACATCACATGACATCACCTGAGACATGAGTCAGATAGACATTGTCAGAGTTCTTTTTAGCAGTGTTGGAATGACACAGCAGTGTCTGCATTTTCAGCTGTTGCTTCTAAATCTATGCTTACAAAATACCAGACATTAAAAACCGTAGATTGTGTGTGCAAGTAAGGATTTATTCTTGTGGGCTTGCTATTCTGTAAAAGACTATTGCAGTATTTTTCTTATGTTTTATGTGATTAAAGAACAGTTGAACATCGTGCCCTGGAAGAGCACACTGAAAGAGTCTGTAGGAAATGCACTGATGGAGTGCAAGACCAGTAGAGCCTGGGATTCTCTTGGCTAGAGTGGATGGCAAGGGTGGAAAAAGCTCATGTTGTTTCCTTCCCTTGTGAGTGGTCATATTAGGATCTCCCCACAACTGCAGTTACAGGTAGAAGTCCCACACAAACCCTACACTGAGCAGCTTTGCTCTTTGTACACCTTTCAGAGAGAAGTGGGTGAGTTAAATATTTGTCTCTACTGTCTAAAATGCATGTCCAGGGGTGGGCCAGGATATTCACAGGACACTTTGCTCATTTGGCAAATTATATTCCCATATCTTCCCTGATTAATCTGCACCTGCAAGGATGTAGGGCACCACCAGACTCATGATCAGAATGGTGCATTTTGAGTTTAAAATCACTACATCTATGAAATAAGAGTGTTCTTCACAGTGAACATTTCACTAGTCTGTTTGATTTGCCTACTCATCCTGAGCTTCCCAATGTCCAGACTCCAAACCAAAAGAAACTGGTTTCCCACTTCATTCCCTAAAAGCTGAGGACTATTTAGATATATGCTTATACATTTATTTAAAAACCCAAACAAGCAAACCAAAACAAAACCCCAGACATGTTATTCAGAGAATTGCTTGTTATAGCCCTGCCCTCCTGGCATCTTTATGTTAAGGTTGCTCCATGCATTCTCACTGATGCTATTTTTGCTACCTTGCTAAGAGCTGTTCTCCATGCCAAAGCACAGTTTTAGGAGAAGCAGTTTTGTTGATCTGACAATGTGCTGGGGAAGCTCTCCATCACCTTGTCCCAAAACAAAAACTCCAATGTCTCCATGTTGCTGCTGAGCAGTTGCCTTTGCATTTGATAAGTCACCTGCAACTTCAGCAGGACCTAGACAATAAATTATTTTCTTGTCCTTGTTCCTGTCCTGCCACCTGTAAGGCAGGAAATAACTGAAGGGAATAAATCTTGTCCAAGACTTTCTTTTCTCTTGCACCTCAATCTGTATTTTGTGTGTTCAATGTCCCAACATTACACCATTCTAATTATCTGTTCATATACTTTATTTTAATTGCAAAACACATTTTAATAATGAAAACTTTACAGAATTCATCTGCTCAATAATTCCATTAGCAAGCTCTTTTCCTGTACTATAGACTCAAGTACATGTAGAGATAACTGGGTAGAAAAACACCTCAAGTGTATTTAGGAGAAACAGGGGGCATAATGTCAAGGGTTTCCAGTGGTGGTGTCCACCTGTGGAGAGGGAGGGCAGAAGACAAATGAATTACTAAGCAGGAGGGAAGAACTTTGTCTCCTGTAGCTTTGACACATGAATAAGAGATGAAATCACAAAACTAAGATATATAAGCTGTTAAAAACACGGCTACATAAATAGTAAATCTTGTTTGACAGACTTAATGAAATTTATTTAAGGGCAAGTGCAGAGGACACAGGAGGCTGACCAAGGCAGGAAATAACATAATCCACATTCAGGAAAAGACACCTCTTGCCTTGCAGCCTTGTGGACTATCAAGTGGAGGTAACAACAGGACAATATTGAGAAAGATTGTAAAATATGAAAAAGGAGTAATGGCAGGAGACTGGAATGGGCCCTCATCTGAACCTGCACCACAGCACTTCTCAGCATCTGAACCACATGAGTCTAAGGAAAACAGCCTTCAATTTATCCTGCACACTGACCTTTGCCTCTGGCCTTGAAGGGCCAAGTTGTTGTATCTGCTATTAAAGAAGTCATGGCATCTTAAAATAGAATTAAGAACAAATTGCCAACATGGTTTTTTTCCCTGCTGCTGTCAGTGACCTACAAGATCCATTTATAAATACTGCTCACTAGTTTCTCCAGGCCCTTACTCACCCAAGTGGAAAGGCCAAGGACTGTTACTGTTGCAGCACAGACTAAGAAAATTATTTCCACACAGAAAAGAGGGCAGTGACCTGTTCTGCTCTTATACAGCCAACTGGTATCTGTGCAGAGCTTCCTTGATTGTCCTGGATTCAGACCTCATATCTGTTTCCATGAAAGGTAGGATTAAAATGCAAAGTTAGGAAATGCTGCTGGATAAGTTCATTTAAGTTGGAAGCTGGAGCATAAGGTGCTACCAAACCACGACAACCATTCAGAGCAGATTGAGTGTTATCCACCTAAAATGTTATTTCCTACATTATTTCTATGTTCTCCTTTCCTTATTTACGGGATATTGATGATCAGTGTCTGGTTTCTCCACTCGTGGAACAGTTTGGAACATACCAGCCATGGAGTCCACTCTCCCTGATGACCCTCTGCATCTCCAAGGGCTCAAATCCAATGGAAGCCCTCGTGTCACACCTCTGGGACTGACACCATCTCCCTGCTCAGGAGATGTAGAGTTCCTCTTGGAATGAGGCTGTATTTTCTCCTTCAGATAAGGTGTTCTGGGCCCGTTTGTAACTGCAGAAAACCAGGACTGATCTTTTCTAGGTCATGCTGAGGTCATGCCTGTAGCCCTGGTTTCATGCCTGAGGTGTTTTGGTTTTCTGAAATTCTTTTCCCAGGGAATTTTCTGTAAACAAGAGAAGTGTTGTTGTAACTGTACTATGTTTGCATTCTTTTCTCTAGGAAGGACTTCTTCCTGATGTCCCTCTGGTCTGACCAATGTGATTGAAGAGGTTTGACTTTGTTTCACCAATCAAATTGGTCTGTGTAACAAAGTATATACGGGAGACACATCCCAAAAATAAAGGAGTCATTTTCAGCCTTCTGAGGTCGGAGGCTGTGTCGTTGTGGTGTACAACAGCGTCACATGCTCACCTCAGACTGGGCACCTTCACTCTGTGAAAAATGCCAGAAACAAAGCCCCCCCTGCAGTTCCTGTGCCTGTGCTTGCCCCACACTGAACTGTGCAGGATGCAAACTGTGCCTTCTCTCAAGAACCCGAGCTCTCAATGCCTCCCTGAAAAACCAGCCCAGCAACACCAGCCAGCAAGGACCACAGGAAGGAAACCAGCATGACCAAGGAGTCATCCAGCCCTGGGCAGCACAGTTTGATGACACTCGAGGGACAATTGAATCTCCCTTCTTTGGTTTGCTGCTCCCAGCTGCAGCAGGAACCTGCCTGTGAGATGTTCCTTCAGGGGCACAGCTCCTTTTATCAGCTGGGCCACTGCACCTGATGCCACCTGCTTGTTGACAAACCTGGACACCAGAAAGTTCTGTCCTGGGCCTTTGCTGGCACTGCTCCAGAGTGACCTGGCAGTCCTGGTGCTGGATATCAATGGATAAGGACACCAAATGCAAAACGTGGACAAAACCCACAGTAATTACTCAGGGCCTGACCCTCAGTAAGGACACATTAGCTGTAGGGACCACATTTGCTGTGAAATTCCATTATTCCGTGAGATTTTCTTTGCAGTAGGGTCCTGATCCCAGGTTCTATATGAACTAGAAACAGCTGAAGCTGCACGACGGTCTGATACACATTTTACCTATTTAATGAGCTTGGGATTTTTAATAGCTAATGCACTGCAGTGTGTTTTGGCTGAGTGCCTAAGATGTTTCAGAGCCCAATTATCTCTTACAAGGTCAGTAGGCACTTATTCTTAAGGGCCCATGATTCAATATGTGTTTGCATTCTATGCTCCCTTTAATGTTTCAATGTTTGCTATAAAATTTGCAACAGTGATTCATTTGCATGTATTTCTTCTTTGTTTGGAAGGGAATCGTTTGGAGTGGCTACTTTAAGGGTTGTTAAGTGGAACAATCTAAGTGTGAACACTCTGAAAAGATAAATGGAAACATTTAATATTTATGCTTTGCTATTCTACTGTGGCTCTGTCACGTAAAATCAGATCACTATCCTACAGCTCTTGTTTTAAAAAGACAGCACTAAAAGTAATAAAATGTAGCAATAATGAACTTGTCAAAACAAGTCGTGATAAAAAATTCAGAGGCAAACTTGTACCACACTTGCTATGCTGGAAGTGTGCTGAAACCATGCTGAAATAAAGAAATACAAAAGAAAAGATTCTTCTATCCTCAGGCAACTATTTTACAGTGAGGCTGCTTCAGCCATAGCTACATCCAACGTGAATTTGAGCTGCATCAGCCTCTTGCTCCTTCTCCCAGTACATCCTGAAGGTGCAGCTCATATCTCCTGGCAGCAATGTTAGTTTACAGAATTCCCTCAATTCTACACAGTTTCCCTACACAACTGCTTGTGAGTTTACTGTACAAATCTAATGATCAGTTCTTGTGTTAGCAAAAAGGGAACTGTGAAAGGCAGCACAAAATCTCCTTGAACAGGCTGTGCTGCAGAAACCAGTCAGTTCTGAACTGGCCTCCCAGTACTGCAGGTAACGTCCTGATCCCAACTCTGTGAGCAACATGGATATGAATATGCATATTTTACCAAATCAGAGCTGTACTGCCTCCAGGACCAGCAGAGAGGTGCCAGAGCTCATGGAGCTCATGGACAGTGGCACAAGGACCCCACACAGCCACCCTGAGTGACAACCACAGCTTCACCTCAATGCCATTCTTCCCTCTGAGAGACTTCTTCCAGCCTCAAGTTAAGAGATGAACAAACAATTAAACTTGTCTTAGTGTCAACCAGTATAAATTTACACATTGCCCATATACAGAGCTGGTCCCTTTTTGAATCTTAGTTCTCAGTCCTTAAATTTGAAGGATTAGGATCCACTGTGCTACACAGACAAAGGGATTCCTCGTTAGGAGCATTTTAGATCAAGCTCTCACAGACAGATGGATCAGTGCATTTGTAAAATCTATAATAAGTGTTCAACTTCTGGCATAACTTGGTCTCTGATAGAATTCTTAAAGACTATTTTTGTCCTTCAATTTGAAGTTAACAGATCTATTTATCATTTCCCTGTAGGTTTTGAGGAGTGTAACAGAGCTATTTTTTCCTGCTGCAAAACGTTTGCCAAACGTTTTTGACTGACAATAAGTTTTATAGGTGCAGACATTTGCAGGCAATACATGAACTAAAATTCACCATTTAATTGTTTCAAGTCATTCACCCACTTCTAACAATGTCTAGTAGTATCCCATATTAGGGTTAAACCTTCATTCCCAGAACTGAAACTTGGCTGCTAAATATAAACTTGAGCCTAATCCAAGATCTTGCTTCAAAAATGTTGGTTTATACAGCTGACTGTGCTAAGTGGGGATGGAAAGCTGTTATGCTGAAGAAGTTCTTTACTATTTTAAAGCAACTTTACCAGCAATTCCTTTGCTGTATCTCTCCCTGTCACATTGCTGGTCACAGCTAAAAATACATGGAATATTTTTGCCACTCTCCCTGGGGCAGTAGGTGAGGGCAGTGAAATGCTCAGGGGTTTTCAGAGCTGACATCCTGTGTGTCCAACCACACACTTGGCTAGGAACGAGGCTGGGTGAAGAAACAAGAGCAAAAATAATCCATGAAGGTTGAGCTGAAGATAAACTCCTAACTTGTGAATAAAGGTCTATTAAAGCACTGAGAAGACTCTGCTCTCCTCAAAAGAAGGGGATACACCCACAGCACCCGGGGTGATACTGTCACATGGCAGCTGCTTCCTCCTTCTCCTCCCTCTTTCCTCCTCCTCCTCCTCCTTGCACTAGGGTGCAGCTTGACCCTGCCTTTATCTGTCCTTTAGAGTTTGAGCCATCTACAGCTGTGGAGAGAAACAAAATCTTTTAGGTTGGAAGAGACCTTTAAGATAGAGTTTCTCTGCTGAGCCCTAACCAAACCAGGTCCCTGTGCTCAGATCTTCACTTGCTTTGCTACTCATCAGAAAAAAAAAAAAAAAAAAAAAAAAGAAAAAAAAAAAAAGGAGGTGAATTTAGCTGCCAGCTGGGGATTTCTTCTCTGAATATTCAGAAACACTTGCACATGTTTTCTTCCACCCTATTCCAAAATTGGCAAAGGAGGTATACATAAGTATCTTGTTGCATGTTAATAATGACCAAAAAGAGCTAGACAGTTTGGGTGAATATTAATAATTAGTAGTATTAGTAGACCCACATTACCAAATGGGACCTCCTGTTAAGAGCCACAGCTCCACCCCAGTCTTATTATAGACCTGGAGTTTAATCTCCAGGTCTTCAGACAAGAATGTGCTTCCACATGAAATCACAGAATAGTTTGGCTTGGACAAAACCTTAAAACTCATCCCATCCCACCTCTGCTATGGCAGGGGCACCTTCCACTGTCCCAGGCTGCTCCAAGCCCCAATGTCCAACCTGGCCTTGGGCACTGCCAAGGATCCAGGGGCAGCCACAGCTGCTCTGGGCCCCCTGTGCCAGGGTCTGCCCACCCTGCCAGGGAACACTTTCTTCCTTAAACCTGTTACAAATCCACCCTCTTTCAGTTTAAAGCCATTTCCCTTGTCCCCTGGAGCCTTCTCTCCTCCAGGTGAGGACCCTCAACTCTCCCAGCCTGGCTCCAGAGCAGAGGGGCTCCAGCCCTGGAGCACTTCCATGGCCTCCTCCAGATCTGCTCCAGCAGCTCCACATCCTTATGTTGGGGTCCCAAAGCAAAGAGCCAATTTGATCTTGTGCTCTTCCTATTTAGTGTATTTGCCCAAGACAGGATGAAAGGAGAAGTTAGTGTGGTCTCCATGGCAGCCTAATTAGGCAGAATTTATTCCCCTTTTCCCCCCATGAAGTATCTATTATTAGAAAACAGCCTTGTGCCCCTGAGGGGAAAAGTAGCATTGCTCTGTGTGGTAGTACAATAGAACATTCTGATCACATTGGCCATGGGTAATTCACTGTATTTGGTCATAGTACAACAGGCTGTGCTCTTAAACAACCATTACAGCCAAAAAGGTTTTCATCCTTGTCTCTTCAAACAGGAATGTCTTTCTTACCCCTTTCTTATTGCTCCTGGTTATCAACTATCAGCTGAAGCTGAGAAAAAACTCTTCTGTTCTTTATCTCCATAGCCCAGTACAAGTGGGAAATGAGGATATTTGCTTTAATAAAGAGCTACACTGGAGAGCTACAGATTTGTCTGGGAATCTTTTTTGCAACTTTGTAAATTTATGGACCACAAAGGAAATCAACAGAACTAGCAATTAGTGCTTATGAGATTTACTGGTTTATAAACTGTATAATTCCAATAAGGTTTACTCAATATTGCAGTAAAATGACCCATTGGGTTTATCTGATAAGCAAAGTGATCTGTAAGCTAAACTGTTCACTAAATATCTCCCTGGTTACTTCTAAACTGTACCCATGGAATGCCAGGCAATGGATAAGCATCCTCAGAAATAAAGGCAGCAGCATCAGCACTCATCCCATCCTTCAGTAATGAAATTCAGTAAGAAGCACTGTTGTTCTACATCATTCTCCACAGCTCTAAAGCATCAGCTAGAAACCACTAAAAGCATAAAAATGTGAATTTACTTGGCTCATGTACTGATCCAAAGGTACAACTGGCCAAGGACTCTCTTCTGCAACTGAAGCCAGACAGGTTTGTTCCTGCTTTGTCTCCAAAGACTCCTCCTGTCACCTGGAACAACACAATCACATTTTATGTGTGTCCTGACTGCAGAGAAAAGCCAGCCAGGTTAAACTTAAACTGTCCCCTTTGCAGCCTGGTTTGGGGTAGTCATGGTGCAGGTCAGCTGGGGGATGGTGACTTCTCAGGACAAACCAAATCAGTCACTTCACAGTTGTTTATCTCTATCTGCACACCTGAGTGAGGAGAAGGGAGGAATTCTCCTCCAAACCCACAGAAGTGGTTTTAATGAAATGGGACTTTGGTGGTATTCACATGACAGCTGTGAAAGACCCCTGGGATCTCTGGATGTGAGGAAAACTTGTGTTTTGGTGGGAAAAGTAAGTGTACCTCTTTCTGAAACAGCTCTAGCATGTACTTCGTAACAAGCTCCAGTGCATGGAAGGTTGATTTTTTTCAGCTACATGCACAGGAACTCAGCTTTTCGAAGGGGAGAGGTTCCTGAGCCAGCAGGAGCTACCCCTGTCCCTTGAGGATAACAACCAGAGAGTCTTGCACACTTGCTGTCATGAAGAGAAGAGCTGAGTTGGTTTCTGTGCCAGTGCTCCTGTTCCCTTCCACTCCGAACAACACAGGCTGTGACTCTTGGGGTGTCCTGTGCAGGGCCAGGAGCTGCACTCTGTGATCCTGGTGGGTCCCTCCCAACTCCAGAGCCCACTGATTGTGTGGCTCTGTGTTTTGTTTCCTTGTACTCTGTACCTGTCAATCCCTTCCTCTTTGAATCCACTGAAAAAAAGTATACTGGCACCTACAACTTTTTAATCAAAGAACATTCTGCCTCACTAGTCCACGGTAGGAAGTACATTGAATGATTATTCAAGTGAAGGTTTCTGTGCCAGGAACCAGCAACAACATATTCCCAATGAAAGAGGGACTGGAACAGTGAGAACTCTCTGCAGTCAAGCAGCAGGAATTCAAACACCCATTTTGTCCCTGGTAGCAGTCAAGCATCTTCTCTTTATCTAATACTAAAGCTGAACACGATCAACAGATTTCTGCAGAAATTTCTCTAAATTCTCAGCAGTAAAGTTAGTTTTACTGCCTGAAGGGAATGTGCAATGGCCGCGGTGTCTCGGGACCCTCGTCTCGCCTTGCTTGGCCGGCCCTGACACCGACCCTGACACGGGCCCTGACACCGGCCCTGACACGGGCCCTGACACCGGCCGCAATGTGAGGCACATCCCGTATCCGGGGATACCTTCCCCACCCTGTGGGGCCTTTGCCGCGGTGGCAGCGTGAGCCATGACGAGGAATGAAGGAAAGACTCTGAAGGGAGAAAAACTGCTGGTTATTGAGCTCCACCCAGGACCACCGCGCCACCAGAGAGCCGGCCAACAGAGCGCAAATCCTCTCTGTACAGAGCCTTAAATGCAGGGCAGGGGCAAAGGGAAGGGTACAGTGTGGGATCAGTCAAGGGGACGGAGGGAGAGGCTCTGTACATAAAAGACAGACAGTGGAACAAATCAAGGAGGCAAGGGAGGGAATAACAGGGACCCTGAGCAATCACTTGACGCCCTCACTGGAACTTTCTAGGCCCAAGGAGAGGCCCCGAAGTGACTGACAGGACCCAGGGGTTACATAACATTTTATATAACATAACATTTTACATAACAATTGACAGCTAACAATAATTGGGGTAAAACAAGAAGGGGTAAAAATGGGGATACAAGGGACAAACCATTATAACTTATATAAAACAACATAAAAGCAAGGAACAAATACATACATAGAACTGATAAAACTAGAAACACACCACTACAGGAACAGCTTTCAACAAATGCAGCCTGGGCTTACAGAGGAACTTTGGGGCAGTAGAGTGAAAGTTCAGCTCCTTTGCTCTGGGTTCACTTTTGAACAATGCTCCTTGGAAACTGAAATACAGGCAGCCAGCTGAGATTGCTTTTGAGAATGAAGACTTCTCATTTATAATTCATAGGAAATAAATACCCATCCTGAATGGTTTAGAAGAGTGGTTTTGTACCTTTGTAACAATGAAGGGAATTTCGTATGAGGGAATTTCCCTTGTCTTGTAATAAAGGAAGGAAAGCTTTCTTATAATTGAGGCTGATTTCAGAATTTTGAACTTGTAAAATAATTTAATCCACTACCTGTATGTCTGAATCTATTTTTTAGTAGATCTTAACTGGAAATACAACTGAAATGCAGCAGCTGATGGGGCAGGAAGACAACAGAAGTGCACCAGCAATTTCTGTTTAGGCTTGGTCCTGAAACCAGCACAGAAATCAAACTGAAAACAGCAAAAAACATAAGGGGAAATGAAGAGTTTTCAGTCACTTTTGGAACCAAAAAATCCCATCTAGAAAAAAAAACAAACCTGAAATCAGGCAGAAATATTATGGAAGTTAATTTTGTAAACCTGTGGAAGCTTGAGGGGCTTCTCTGTCCCCAGCGGTTCCCAGATAAAAAATGCTAAAAATAAGCTACTAGGTAGGAACTCCTTTAAGTTAATCTAATCAACTTTTCTGGGGGTGGAAGGAACCAGCACCTTGAATAAAAAGGTTCTACAAAGCAGACAGAATTTTGAAGGGAAAACTTTGATGAAATTTTCATCTTGCTTACTGAGAAAAGGACCAAGTTTAATTTAATTGCAGAGCATTCAGAGCAAGAGGAACACTCCCCCTTCTTATCCAGAAGTCCTCACTCTGAAAAAGCAACCTAATGACTTAAAGACAGTTTTAACTTTTTTCTGGCATATATGTCTGCCAAGTCTGGGTGAAGTGTTCAGGAGAAAGGAGATAATATTGCTATCTTTCCATGGCACAGGATTCTGAACAGGCTGTGCCAGGTGATTAAGGAAGCTAATCAGGTGGAGTACAGTTTGGTTTGCATTTTGTTGCAGGAAAATTATGTATTCCCCAGCAAAATCATCATTAATGTACTTGACCAACAGTTTTGATGCAGTTGGCTAAAACTTCCCCTAAAGAGATATTCAGGGATTCCCTTTTTCTTATGAGTCTTACAATGGTAGTACTTAAAAATGAACCAAGTCTCTTATGAATACTTGGCACACATTTTAGATGGAGTCTTTTGGAGAATACTGTTTTGTTTAGAGAGAATCTAAGCAAATCTGATGCCATTTCACTAATACCTCCAGGGTATTAGGGTAAATAGTTGTGAAATTCACATTAAAAAATAGGATTTATTATTAAAATGCACAGCTTGGCTTAAGCAAACAGGCAAGGAACAACAACTCTAGTTTGGCATGAAAGATCAAAGGAGCCTGAGTGATAGATCAGAGGCTCATGGCAGGAAAGAAGCAAGTCAATTCTTCGTCATTTCCAAAACAAGATCCCTGCTACATAAAATCTAACCAATTGAACCACAGGGCCTCAGCTGATAATTCTGATGATCTAATTAATTAAAGCACACTGATTAGCCCTATGGCATTTGCTTTGGGCAGCCAGGTGCTCTTTCCTCAAATGTTACAAGAGCTGTCCCAACTGCTTCATCAATGTGTCTCCAGGACATCAGCATTCCACTGAAGCCATTAAGGTGGACTTCCTATTTTTAGCAGTCCAGAAAGCATATTCTGCCAGAATTACCTCAGCATTCAGGCAGTGAGCAGTCAGGGCAGCTGAAATTGCCTTTGTTAAAACCCAAATCCTGGCAGTTCAAGTGTCAGACATTCACAGATATGTGCTGATGGTTCTGACAACTCATCTCAGCCTCCCATGCAGAATTTCTGCTTTCATGGTGGAAATGTGCAATACTTACCCAGACCCAGAAATAACACCAGCTCAAAAGGGGCCAAATGAGACAAGTTTCCAGTCCAAAAGTAGCTTGAAATAGAGTAATGAGTGATTAAATAAACAAACCAAAAATGAGAATAGAGTCACTATACACAAGGAATGTAAACATGAAGCATATTTTTAAACCTTTTTCCATCCCCAGAATGGTGCCACACCTTAAATAATGCAAATGTTTGCTCTGGAACTGAGGAAGAGCACCGTAAGCTCCATATTGATCTTTTCTACTGATGTACAAACCCATTTGTATTGACAAATTTCTGTTAGCAATCTGCTCAGTAAACCAGCAATGATCCCCTAGCATCCTGTTTGGGAAGTTAGATTATATTCCCAGATCTACAAATGGATACACATTTTCATTTTGTGCGCACCTAAAAAAAAATAAATATATTCAAGTTCCCATTTTACAAAGATAGGACTAGTTGGCCTACTAGAAATCTGTGATGAGAAAATGCATTCTCAACTCCGCTGGCAACCTTGGCACCTGAGTTTAAGTGAAAAGTCAGGTAATTCAAGTGTAACTCATTCTGAACTTTTGATTGGTCTCCTATTTAGATCAAAGATTCCTTGTTTTGCCTGTGCAGTTGGGAACCCAACAAAGGTTTACATTCCCTATTGAAGCATTTGCTTGGGAAACTCATCTTACAATACTTCTACTACTTCTAATACTAGTACTAGTATTTAACTTGGCCTGTAGAGCCTCCACATCACATCAGGTATTGCTCTGTGGTAAAATGAAAGAGCTTCTTTTGAGTTACTTGTAGACTACTTTCTCATAGAACTGAAGTTTAGGCATCTGTGCAGTTACATATTTACGTATAATCACTTGTGCATCTCAGCCTCAAAACATATTTTGAATCTGGTGAACAATTTCACATAAATCGCAAAACCTAATACTATCACTAAGTTAAATTTATGAGGCCCTTGCCCAAGAGAATAAAAACCCCATGTAAGCCCTGGGCAGCAGAGTGCCCAGTCACTGTGTGAACAGCTCCAGATCAGCTGCAGAACACCCTGAGTGTCACTCAGCCCAGGACAGGCAGCTGGAACACTCTGGGTGCAATGCAATGAAAAACTGGTGAAGGGCAGCAGAAAATCCTTGGAAACACAGGAAGGACCTGGGGAATTGCAGGGAAGGTTGTGGGAGATATGGGAGGGCTGAAGATGGTACAATGAGATGAGATGAGATGAGATGAGAGGAGATGAGATGAGATGAGATGAGATGAGAAGAGATGAGATGAGATGAGATGAGATGAGATGAGACATGAGATGAGAAGGATTTGTGTTCATAAAGTGGTGGCTTTTTGGCCTTGCCAGCTCTGGCTCAGCATCTGCCCTGCAGGTTCCAGGTAAGTAGAGAGCAGGGAGGTGGGGAAAGGACAGGAGATGAGCCCCATTCCACAAGAACAGGAGGGAGACCTTCAGTCAGAACTCACCTTTTTCAGCACCAGATCATCCCCTGTCTAGATCTGTCTCCCATAAGGATTTCCTGGTGTCTAATAAGCACACACTCCCACTGCAGCTTTTCCAAGTGCATACTCAGCTCTTCCTGTGGCATTTTCCTCCCAAGTAATACAGATTCATATCAAGTTTCAGCCTTTTAAAACTCATTTAAAATCCATCAACTACAGGAAGTGAATGGTTAGACAACCAAGTTACATCAATGTCTCCCAGTGAGATTGAGAATATTTGTTTCTCTTGAAGATCTTTTTTGGTGATCTGCATCACTTCTTACCCTAGCATTGTCTTTCCAGTACAAGATACATTTATTGCCATCCTGCCTGTACACTCAGTGCTTGGAAAGGAGAACATTTTAAACACGTGTAATTTGAAAAAAAAAAAAGAGCATTTACTATTTATTTCAATGAAAAAAATTGCATTCATTTTGTGCATTCTGAAGCTGTAGATCATAGCCATTTCAGACTTCAATAAAATCACACTGTCACTGAAAGAAAAGATTTCCAAACAAGAGCAAGCATTCACAGACAAGCACTGAGTGAGATTAGCAACAAGAGCATTTGTCAGTCTTCTTTGGGAAAAGGATCTTTTCCACACAAACTGGAACTTTGCCTTTTTCCTGCAGTCTCCCTGGCAGACACTCTACCTTTGGCTGCTCCCCACCACCCACTTGCCTTACTAGGCAAAGTGTTTCAAGCATCCAGAGAGGGCCCACACACCCTGCTTGGGTTCCTCACTCTGTTTTCCTGCAAAAGCTGCCAATTTAAACAGTTCCTGTTCTTAGCTGCATCCACATCACTCCTTCCACTGTGCCAGCACAGCTGATGTGCCAAATGTGCAGTGCACAAGATCTTCTTAAAATGATGTTAAAGAGCAAATGCTCAAATGTTTCAGGTGGTCACAGCCTATTCCAAGGGAGCCCTTCACTTCTGTCCACATAAGGTGGTGACGATGCACAGGTTCTGAAAGATGAAACATCTGAGTGTGATGAGTCAGTAGTTCTGCCTGCACAGAGTGAATATCACACATGGAATTAGAGCTCAGGACTTCTTGGATAAAAAGATTAGTAAAAAGCCCATATTTAGTAAGCAAAGCAGAAGAGGAAAGAGTAAGAATGCACAAAAATAGGAATAAATGAGAATCCAGTAATGTTAAACAGCAAAGTCACTAAAATACCTTGCACTTTGAGGCTGGCAGTGTGTTTATATTATAATTATAGCTGGAGTCCCAACAGGTTCAATATGAATAGAAATAGTACAGGAATGAAGACTGACTCCTCACCACACATTCTCAAAAATAGCGCAGCCTCAACACATCAAAGTAATCTTCTTGGAAAAAAAACCCAAATCACTTTGAAACACACCCTCAGACAAAATATTGATTCTACACCACTTAACAACTCACTGGTAGAATTCTCTGCTCAAGCCAGAGCTTTTTAGCTTGGAGTTTACCTGAAAAAGCCATGAGAAGGAGACACTGCTGTGGGGAATACTCCAAAAACGCCTCAGAGAAACAACAATTATATAAGTATTGTGTGCAAGGCACCAGAGGGGCAGAATTACTTTGGTTATTGAAGCAAAGTCTTCCTGTGGCCGCAAGAACTGCCTGTGCAAGCAGTTCTCAAGATAGATCATTGGCATATTTACATATTGATATACTTGATTTGGTATATTTGCATATAATTTGCATTATATTTAAATGGAAAAAAGAACATTTAAATGCAAAAAACCCCCCAAGGTTTCTACATTTTATGCTTTCAAATGTTTACATTCAAGTCATAGCATCATTGCTGCAGGAACCAAGAGCTGGATTTACTTTTGCAGTCAAATTTAGGAAAAAATCCTCTGTTTCAAAGATTAGGGAAAATTGTGCATCTGTGTTTAAAGTTACCAAGTGAGGTGTGTCTCTAAAACTGGCCAATGGGCTGGCCTGAGCAAACCCTTCTTGTGTAAGAGAGATCAGCCTTACAAAGGTACTGTGAGCAAACCCTGAGTAGGAGAACTGCCCTTGATCCTTCTCTTCCTCCTGTCCTTTGGCCACACACTCCCGTAAAGAGAAAGCTGAACTGGGAAGGCATTGAACAGAGAACTGCAAGGTTCCCTTTCAGCTGGCCAGGGCTCCCTGTCAGTCCCAGAAAGGGCACCAGAATTGTGGAAAAACAGAGGCAGGCTGTGTGCCAAGGGCTGCTCCAGTCCTTCCCTTTGCTTCCTCCCTTCTGCTGAAACCCTTCCAGGGACAAGGAGACATCCCAGGGACAGGGAAGCATCACGGGGAAAAGGAAACGTCGCAGGGACAAGGAAACATCACGAGGACAAGGAAACATTCCAGGGACAGGGAAACATCACAGGGAAAAGGAAACATCCCAGGGACAAGGAAACTTCACTGGCTGCCAGCAGCTCCCTGGGAGGGGCACCAGGGGTAGGGCAGGAGCCCCCCTGGGCCAGGCAGGACTTGAACTTTTGGGTGCCCAGGTTCTGCAGCCACTCTGGGCATCTGGAGCCCCAGGACAGGCAGGCCAGGTGAGGGGCCATGGCTGGGCAGTGGTACTATCCCCATCCCTCCACCTGCATCCTCCTGGATCCTGCACAAGTTCCATCCCTCAGCCAGAACCCCTGGGCTGGGATGCCAGTCGATATTCAGTTTTATTGCTTTATAAGCTATTCCAGGCAATTTCTGGTGAGCAGTTTCAGTCCAAGAGTCCCAAATGGAAGGAGCTATCAGCATAAAAATGCAAGCAGTCAAATAATCAGACATCACATCACAAGTTAGTGGATCTCCAGTGTAAAATCAGATTTCCCCAGTTGTTTTTCTTGCCAGTGCAGTTGGTTTTCTGTTCACAATAGGATTAACAGCAAAGAAACAATTACTGGTTAAACATTAAGGTTCAAAACTTAGTAAATTTCAGTTCATAATCAGCTAAAGCCCCAACTCACCCATTGCATTTTATAAATAGCAATTGAAATTTGTTATTTGGGATTTGTTATACAAATGGGAAAGGAAGAAAGGATTTAAAAATCAGTGTAAATGGGAGATGAAAAATTTTAAAATACTACATTGGAAATGTATGAAATATATGGAATGTAAGAGCCTTAGTTCAAAAGAAAAACCAAAAACACAACAACCAAAAAACCTCACCATCCCCTCAAAATATTTTAATCTATTCAGGTTGTGATGCATGTGTGTAGTAATAGCAAAAAATAATATAATCTACCATAAAATTTCTCAAACCAAGGCCAAGGGCTACCTGCATCTCTTAGTCATTACGGTAGAGAGATATTGGTTTGTTGACCCACTTACAAACCCAAAAAGATTAATTCTGATTTCGATTTTTGGATAAAGATGGGGGTGACAACAAGCAAGGGTTGGGTGCTGTCACCAGGTAGGGAATGTCCCAGGGCTGTGCAGAGGCCAGGAGGACAGCCCTGGGAGATTCTCTACCAGCAGGGCCTGGACAGCCCCAGGCCGTGCCTCAGTTCTGAGCAGCTCCATGTGGGAGTCTGGATCCTCCCCGGTTATCCCACAGCTCCCGGCACCGAGCACTCCCCGAGGCCCAGGCTGTGCCTTAGTTCTGAGCAGCTCCATGTGGGAGTCTGGATCCTCCCCGGTTATCCCACAGCTCCCGGCACCGAGCACTTCCCCAGGGCCATCCTGGGCCTCCGGGTGCCTCTGGGGGTGGCTGTGAGCCCAGGGACACTCCAGACTCAAAGACTGGCTCTCATGAAGTGCAGCTGGGGTGGAATTCCCTCGGGAAAGGAAAAATCCTGGGTTGTGAACTCCAGAGGAGCTCCCAGGTTCCACACACGGGATCGCCATGGCCCTGCCTGGGAACTCCCTCAAAGGGACATTGTGTAGGGTCGCCGTGCTCTGGGGCCTCATTTCAGACACGGCACTGCATCCCAGGAGCTGCTGGGATCCTTGGAATGGCCCTGCCAGCAGGGGCTCAGGAGTGCCAGGGGCTCTTCACCCCCAGAGTCCTCCTCACAACCAGCAGCCACGGATGTCATCGTCTCTGTGTCAATACCCATCAGGCAAATGTCTGGATGCTCCAGGTCTTTGGTCAAGCTATTTCCAAGCGATGTTGCAGAAATAGCACATGGTTTTATTTATGTGTAGCAGTCCACATTAATTTGCCAAATGCCATTACATAACCGCAATTAATTACATTATTTCTTCATTACTAGATGTGAGCATAGACTGTTTCCACAATGTGCTGCATGCATTTCTGTAGCCCTTTTCAGTAGCTTTGAAGGGAAGATAAATGAGGACAAGCAGAGTGCCTAGATTAACAACAAATGATAAATCCAAACCCCTTCATAGAGCCAAATTAAATATTCTCTTGTAGGCCTTGACCTAATTCCAGCTACTGGTTATTTTTCTTGTGCTTTTTTATTAAAGAGATTTTTTAAAAGATCTGGGTCTGCCATGAGAATAAGCTAAACTTTTCCTTTAGACATACCTTCAGAAATTACCTTGCAAGTTATGGATCATTTCAGATGGCTTCAAAAGTTGGTATTAGATTTCTTGGAATCAGGATTTAATTCTCTATTTAAAGAGAAAAACTTGTGCTGTTTAGAATAATGATTTATCTACTGTTATGAATGAAAAGCGAGATCATAAATTATAAAAAACAATTTATTAAAACAATCCCATCACCAACAACGAAAAGCCACAATAAAAGAAAAAAACTACACCAGTGCGGGTGGCAGAGTGACAGTCCCCTAAGAGAGCGATTCCCCCTGTCCACGCCGGCAGTCTCTAGAGTCCAGTATTTATAGGGATTTTTGTATCCTCGGGCAAAGTCTATTGTAAGTTTTGGTATGCGGGTCCGGTGCTCGACACTTTGAAAAGGTTTCCTGTCCAGATTTCGGTAGCTGAGTGGATTTCCCGGCATGGCTGATTGTTGAGCTTCTTGTCTCCAGATTCATATCAGGTGATGATGGTCCACGGTCATGGGCCATCTTGGGCTCGGCTACATCCTTTTTGTTGTAAATGTTTCCAGCCACGCTTATTGTTCTCCCCGGGAAGGGGATCAGATAAGCGTGGCCTGCTGCTGCATACCTGGCCTTGTTAAAATCATGTTATACACTTTTACATCTTTAATATCATACACACTATATTTTATCCGCACGAATTTTTGTCACCATTCCCCATATCTACCTTTTGAAAACTATAAGCTATATGTGCTTGCAGACAACTCCAAATTTTATTGCCAGGACCTGGTCCTTAAGCTTAACTTTTTAAACTTTTCTTTTGGTTATTCTTGTATTTTAGTCCACTGATGTGTCCAGAAGGAAGGCATTTGTTGTATACCCCCTGGCATACGCACTATATACTGTACTTCACTGTTTTATCAGAATTGTACCACCTTTCAAGCATTTGTAAAGAGCAGTCAACTCTGTACTGAATTACTTTAAAGTAATTAATTTATTTATTCATGTGTGGTCTAGTGGCCTTAGAATCTCCTGAATTTCTTTTTGTAGAGCTTTGTTTTCTCTCTCTACATCTTCCCTGTAATAAGTGATCTCTCTGTGCCTAGGATTCAAGCTCCTGAATTAGTAAAACTCCAGTGTGTTCTATCTCATAGATTCAAAATCAGCCCTAAACTCCTCTGACCTATTTTACCCCTGTATCATTGTCAGAGAGGAGATATGCCAGTGGTCTGAGATGTTTCCTTATTCCCTCAGGGAATTTGACCTATCCTAGAATAAAACTAGGATTGCACGAGAAGGACCAAGCTCTGTTTTCAGGGCCAGTGAACTCACTGGCTAGACTCAGAGTCTTGGAAATGAATGTGTATCCATGCTGGGGGTGGCTGGAGACACAATCTGGCTCAAAATCTGCTCTCAAAATAACAGTTTTGCCAGCTGGTTACTAAACTGGGCGCTAAACTGAGTCTCTCCTATGTTCTTAAAATACTTTTGGCTCAGGTAGGCTCCAGACAGGTGTAGGTGTTGGTGTTCATGACATCTCTGATGCACTTGCTGAGGAAAAAGCTCCTTATTCAAACTCAGTGTCAGGTGTGCTCCTCCACAGGCAAAATCCCAGCCATGAGAGGACATAATCATGGGAGTAAGTAGGTTCACACATGCTTGTTAAGTCACTTAACTGCACTAAAAATCCCCAGAATATCTGCATGATCCCTGCCCTTCACACACTCCCTGGGCCAAGGCAGGGTCCTCCAGGATCCTCCCTCAGCCCTGCTTATCTTCCATGTCACAGTTTGTTTATTTCTCTTGTGAAACTCTTTAAAAAATTTATTTATTTTGACTGTTCTCACAGCTGATTTTATGTATTCACACAAATTCCAGCCCATCCTGACCATCACAGCCCTGTGCCCTTGCAAGCCAGCACTGCCACCTGATCCCTGTCCTTGCTCTGCTGTGTTTGCTCGGTGGTAAAACATTTCCACAGCTGGAGACCTCATACAAAGGCCTTCCAAACTCTCAAAACAGAACTTACTGCTCTGTAAATATAATTTCCTCAGTTAAAATCCAAAAAGGAATTATGCATACAGAAAGCAGAGAGGGGGCATTTTTAATGCTCCTAACCATCTGTAAGCTTTTAGGGGGATGGGACATTTTTCATGATCAGAGTTCATAAGGCATATACAGATAAGGTATAAGATACTTTTGTCTCCTAAGACACACACTCAGCATTGCAAACACCAGATTTTGTATCAGATATTGAATTAAACTGGCTGTGCATTTGGGGTATCTGCAAGGGCACAGACAGAATTGTGTCTGTGTAACCTTAAGCAACCATCTCTGTATCCCAAAGTGCCATCCTGAGGTGACCTTTTAAACCTCTACTGGTTCATGAGAGAGATAATTGAAATTTGTGCCTATTCTGATTAAATCCAAGCTGGGCCAGAAAAAGCCTATTTGGTGACCTCTGTACTGCAGTTGCTTTTCCAAAAAGCAAAAAGCAAAGTTGCAGTTGACAAACAGGAACTTCTATTGAGCTGTTTTGGTGGAATGGGCAGTGACAGGACAGGCTTGAAGGCAGAATAACCTGCAGAATAAGATCTTTCTCTGAGATGGCATCTCAAGCAAAGCTTTTAGCACAGGGGCTGTCAGCACAGGGGAGCTTACCCTGATTCCTCTTCTGTCATATGAGTTATTCAGCTGACACCAAGTAAAATTTACCCATCTTGTCCAAAGAAATATGAAAAATTGCTTCATTGGTGTAAGCACATTTTTAGGCATGCTTACTGTAAACAATTTTGCAAGGTGTTAATTAGATTTCCAGGACAGGAAGCAAATATAATCAGAACAGAGTTAGTAAGTACAGAGCTCAATCAGAGCTGAAGCAATTGTAAACTCTAAGTATTCCCTATGGAAAAATTGGAGTGTCTTGTTTTAACATGTCAGCACTGAAAGGAAAAATCCTGAATTTACGACAGCAATGAATGCAGAGTCCACAGTCAGAAGGCCTGGAAAATCTGTCCAGTGCTCGAGGGGAAGGGAGACGTGAAATCACATACACTGTAAAGATCCATACAAATTAGATAAGCAAATTCTTATTTTTAGCATTTGCCCAACAGCAAAGACAAGGGAACAGCACATAAACAACTCAGAAGGGAAGCAGTAACCTAAGCTAGTCCAGGGTACATTGAGCAGTCAAGTTCCAGAGGCAGGAGGTGCTCATGGAACTGAAGAACATGAACTCCTCTAACTGAAGAAAAATTGCAATAGGCAACCAAACAGGAAAGAAAACCCACATTTTTCTGTCCCTACCTTGCCACTCCAGGAGGGACCTTGCAAAATGCCAAGGGTTTTTTGCTCAAAACTGAGGGCCAGATTAAATCAAAGACTTCACTTGCCCAGAGTTATGAGAGTAACTTGGCACTTAACTCTCATTAAACTGTCATGAAAGTCAAATGGGGTTTAGGAAGATAAGCCTCGGAGTATCCAGGCCTTTGGTACCTAAAATAAAACTTGGGCTTAATTGAAAACCGGCACCAAAACAGTGATTCTGAATTCTTTTCAGCCATCTGGAGATGCCTGATATTTTTAGTTTTCCCTGTTTTTCTGAGAGAGGCATAAAGATAGAACAACTCTGTAGCATAGGGAATATGGAAATCAGTCTTGAGCTCTTTAATTCCGACATGTTTAAAGCAAAAAGAATGAATAACACGCATTTCCATACCTCCTTCCTGAGCAGCTGCCTTTACCAGAAAAGGAGACACCACCACCACCTTTCCTCCCAAGGAACCTTCCAGGACAAAAAAGGGAACCCTGCACTGTTCTGTGGGTGAGCAGGCACAAGGGGCATCCTTGGAAAGAGGAACCAGAGCTGTGGAATCCAAACGGAGAGGAGATCCCCCCTGACTGTAGAGAATAAAATCTCTTGTAACTCAGTGTGTGAGATCCAGCTAGTCCCCAGTACTTCCATAAAAACCAGCACACAGCTGCATGCTTGGCATGGGACTCTGCAGATCCCTTCTGCTGCTTTTCCAGACCCTCCTGCAGCACAGGAATACAAAGTCTGCTCCTGAGATCAAGTGCCAAAATGTTAGGAATAGATCTGGCTGAAGCTCTTGTTGAAAAGGGACATAGATTATATATTTTTTTATGTACATATAATTGCATTTTCTATTTTGCAACGTGTTGGAAAATTTAAGATATATCTCCCAGGGTATAAGACAATATAAGAGATATACTCCTAGGATCTTCTCATGCCCAAAATAAATAAAATATGATATACACTTGTTCATGGTATAAGCAGATCTAAGCTGTAATTCTCTCCACTGATTCAATTCTGTTTGTTAGTAAGGAAAGCAATTAAAGATGCCATTAGCCTGGTGATGAGTACGTCTCCATCCTCCATGTGACTCTTACTTGAGCATCTGTGTTCTTGTGAGCAATCCTGTGATTAAATTCATGATCCCTCTGAAGATAATCTTCTAATTTCTGCTTGCTTAGTCTCTCTGAAAAATTTTATTTGTCTGAAGCCTGGAAACAGTACAATTAAGTGTACTTAGCCTGAAGTAAAGCCATGATTTAGAAATTATATAAAATGTACCTGTTGATTATGTTCTCTGTTCAAGACAAAGATTTTTTGCTACGATTGGCCAAAGAGATTTTCAAAATCTTACTGCTTCAGGCACTGGAGGACAAAAAGGAAACACCTTGTATGATTGCTTTGTAAGAAATAGCAGTAAAAACATTTTCCAGAATGGAATCTCCTGGAGTGGGAGCCAGTGTGACCCACAGACTGCTTGCAAAAATATCTCAGGAAAATCTCTGTACTTGACTTGGAAGAGAACAACAAATGGCAGCTCTGGGAGAGACTGGGGTGTTTATTAGATTTTGTCATTACCCTTTTAAAAAAGATTGGTTGCAATAGCAGGAGCCTCACATAATTAGTACCAGTGATGGAAGGGTAGGATCTTAACTAGAGGAGGAAAAATAAGGATTAGGGAGATTTCATATGGGCTTGGAGAATTTTGTCATCCTTGGTTATTTAATGAAATAACTGAAGCAGTGCTGAAGCTCATAATAGTTCCCTTTCACAAAAACTGCACCAGGGTACCAAGGGGATAAAGAAAAAGAAACACAGCTCTTATTCTAAGAAAGAGTGAAGCAATTAGCAGCTAAGGAATTATAAATTATACTCATTAATTAAAATTCCTGGGAAAATACTGACATATTTTCCAACATTTTATCAAAGCATGTGGGAAAACCATAGATTCACAGGCATCATGGATTTACTGAGAACAAATTCTGTCAAGACAATCTGATTCCCTTCTCTCAAGGACAACCAGCCCTGGGAATGGAGAAAAAGCAGTGGGAGTCAAATGTCTGGGCTCCAGTAAAGCCTTGGCTGCTGTCTGCTGGAACATCCACACAAGGAACTATCCTCTGGATGAAGTTACTGCAAGACCTGTGCAAGGAAAGGACACTGAGACTGCCACATTCAGTGATTCAGAGAAAACTGAAGGACTCGTGCCTGATTCTGTCCCAGAAAATCCTGTTTGTGCTCTCAGTGCTGACTTGGAAGATGGAATGGAGTGTCCTTATTAAATTTGCAAATGCCAGTAAGCTGAGCCTGCAAGTGCCCAGGATAAATAAAAATATAAATAAATGAGTGTCTGAGAGGAGATGCGGGTCAATAGGAAGAAGTGCTATACTGGCCCAAACAGAAATAGTCAACTGCAAAAATAAAAGGTGGGGAATAAATGATGAGGGAACATTAATGCTGAACTTGGGAGCCTCAGTGACTCAGAAGCTGCGTGTGAGTCAGGAAGCCAACACTGCTAATGCAGCCACAAAAATGGGATGTGGCAGCCTGAGAGGTTTAAGGGAAAGTGAAGGAATCTTCTACTCTACTTTGCAATGGTGCCACCTTTGGGCCCTGGTTTTGGGGCCATTCTTCAGGGAAGCTGTTCCTGAGTTTAAGAAAATTCAGAGGAGAGCTACAATGAAGGACCTTTTAAATTCTGTGCAAGACTGAAAAAAAATGGGATTGTCTTGCTTAAAGCATTGAAAACTGGGAAAACAAATAAATACTCCCCAGATGGACAGGAAAAGAAAAAAGAGATTTAATTGTAGCAAAAAAACCACCCCAAAACTAAGAATGTTCAGGTTAGACACTAGAAAAGCTTTCCAAGGATAATAGTGAATTTTCAGAACAGCTGGCCCTGGAATATTTTATTCCCAAGCACTGAAATCTCTAAGGACACTGCTGAGGGAAGTCACAGTGCAGTTTTCTTGCCATGTGGCTGAGGGATGAAGCTGGTGATAAGCTGAGCCTTCCAAGAACAATTCTCTTTGACTTTCTAGAATGCCTTAGCCTCCAGCTGCTGATCAATCTCCATTCTGGAGTAAATGACAAGCCCATTTGTATGGACATTATTTGTCTCTGACATACCCCTGAACATGCCCCTGCCTGTTTGCTGGGGGAGGTTCTGTCCGCGCTGCCTCCATTCTCTAATGGCTTTCTTTAAAGCATATAATCTTTCAATAACAATCTTTATTTAGCTTATTTTAGGGTATGGATAAGAATTACCCAGTATATTGCTTTTACAAAACGTAAATTACCTGCATAAATGCAATGAAGTGAATATAAACTCAATAGAGCCACGTGTGAAGATCCCTGGACATAAATATGTTGTGGACTTTGAACAAACACTAAAAGGAAGCCCTATACATGTGTTAAAGCAGTAAACCTTTGTTATTCAGGTGAAAATAAAAATATTAAACATCTTTGTTGATTTTGTGAGTGACTTTACTTGAAGGAGATACTCTTTGAACAAATAATCTCATATATGGATCAAGCCTCAAGTGCCAGAGCTTTTCCATTAAGTCAAAAGGGAAAATTTCTCCTTACATCATGCAGAACAGGTAAAAGCAGTATTGCAGCTGCACAAAATTGTCTTTGAAAACTTCACTATTAAATAACACGGGGCAAAAAACCCAAACACCAAAGTTGAAAAGGTGCTACACATTCAAAAAACATCTTTCTGTGTTAGAGATCTTGAATTTAACCTAAAATTGTTTCTTTTGCTCCTTCCTATCAGTTAGGAATCGTCAATAAACACAGTGACATGTCAGTGTACTGAAACATGTAACAGATTAGTAATTTTCCCCTTTCCCCTATAAAGTTATTCCACACATCCAGAAGCACTGATTTAACAAAGTAAACTCTTCACATTTTTACGTTTTTAAAAGCATCCTTTCAGACAAAACAGAAACCTATTGATTATGAGATGGTCTATTTGTGTGTTTATAGTGAGTTTATCTCTCTCATAGCTGATAGTCTCATAAACAGCCTATTCGTCTGGATTTTCCCACTAAATCCCTGGGACATGATTCCAGTTGGGTTGAGAGCAGGTGCCTGGGGCTGCACTTGGCACCTGTGCTCACAGTGATGCCCACAGACATTCCCTTCCTAAGGATTCCATAAGTAGATTGGCTCCTAGAATAAATATTTTTCAGGAAGCTGCCAAAATAAGGAAAAATTCAGGAAGTGAGTCCTAATTCACCTCACTGAAATGCATGTCTTGATTCCAGAAGAATTTATTGAAAGTAAATTTACATTTAAGTCTGTTTTAAAACGACTCAGAGTAACCGAGCTCCCAGCGAGTTTTGTTCTCTGGATAATATGAAAATATTATTGCTTCCAAGTAACAGACAATCCCAAAATGATAAGCACTTGATCAGCTCAGTTCCAACCCTGTTTCCCATGTGCCCCAGCCCTATGACTCCCACTTGGGTTGAAAAGCACAGGCAGGAGTGAGGGACTGGCACCCAGCCACTCCCAGTCTGCTGCACCTCCAGCACTGCTGCACTGACAGGAACTGAACACCTTCCATGCAATCCCCCCAAAATTATAACAGTGGAACACAGAAAACTCAAATAAAGGTGATGAGATACAAATCAAGACTGTTAAAATACACAGGATGTTGGGGTTGTCTTCTCGTGTCCATTAGAGGTTTCTCTTACTTGTCACATTCTTTTTTTCTGAAAAATCAAATAAAATGGCTGTTTATGGTTTGACCATGGGTCTAAACACAGGCAACTGGAGGAATTAACTGGGCTTCTTATGCAGGATCTGGCCTTCCTTTCTAAGCACTAGCCAAACAATTCCTCTGAAGAGAACAGGAGCTTCTTAGCAATCATGGCTCATTGAGTGAAATAAGAAATCCACTCTGACTTGAGCCCTGCTGCAAATAGAACCTGGCTGAACTGCAGTCTGAGCACAGCCAGAACTGATAAAGGGCAGCGACAATCTCTGATGTCACCATTGCTAAAGACACTCAGCAAAACACAAAAAGAGTCAATGTACTATAAATGTGATGCAGACTCCCCAAGCTGGATATAATAACATCAAAAAGAGAGACTTAGTTTCAATAACCCTGGTTAACCCTGGTCTCTTTAAGCACTAATGAATTTTTAGTGCCCATTCCTGCCTCATGTAGGAAACCTTTCATGTGGTTACAGCAACCAGCTGAGCTTCTTTGAAAAATCATATGCCTGATAAAATGGAAAAGATTCTGTTCCAGTTAGATACTGCCTGTTGGCAGCCATGGGCTATTTTGGGAATCACACTTCCAATACTGCACGTCAAGCCAAGAAATCGACTTCTGCCAAGGATACAGCTTGATGGGAGTTTAAAAGGACTTCAGGTTTTCTACCCAGATCTTAAAAAAACTATGTCTGTAAAGCTGCTTGAATCAAGATTATAGTAATTCAAGGGATTCACCATTCTGCAGTGAAGAATATTATATGCACCTCTTTATAGTATTTGAATATAATTCAGCAAGGTACTTTAACAAGTGCTTACTGCTAGTATATATTTCAGGATATATGCATGTGTCTTGCTGAACGAAAACTTAAATTACTGAGGATAAACTTCAGTGTCAAATTTTCAAAGGCAGCTTTTCGTTTTACTGCATGATCAAACTGATGTGTTGCTAAGAGTCAAAGTGTAATTCTGGAGAAGAATTCCAGCACCTCTGCAGGTCTCCAACCTTCTAAAAACTCCACTGCTGGAAGACAAGTTCTTCTGTGAGGATTGGAAATGATGAGAGGGTTGCTTTCTATCAGTCTGTGTTCTTGACCTCCACATATGCTCACCTACACACACCACTGCACTAAATCATTTCTCTCCATGTGTTCTGAAGTGTCTCTGCCTGTGGGTTGGCCTGTTGGCCCTGCTGAGCTGAATGTGGCTCTCAGGGTGTCCCTCTCCTCCCCTCAGCACAGATTTTCTCTTCTGCACAGCCCTCAGTTTTGTTGGAACTTAATCATGAATCAGATGTACACATTTTTTGTCAGCTTTGGCTAAACCTGTCCCATGGGTATAAAACATCTCCAGGGAAAGAGAATGATGTTACTGCTAATAGTATGACACTCTAAATCTCATTTTGGTAAGAAGCTAAGCTGCACAGGAAATGACTGACAGTGATTATAACTTCCACAAGCTCAGTGGAGTTCTCCCAGGACTTCAGCTGATTCCTCCTTATCTCAGAAGGCAAATCTGGGAAAGAATCATTAGACTTGTTTCTTTCTTTGGCTGAGAATATCCAGTGGTTGAAGTCACTGTCCTCAAAGAGAGCATTTTTACCATCTTGTCTAACAAATCCCAGGGACAGTGACCTCCAGAGTGGAAGATGTTTCCTCCATTCTGCACGTTTTCCTGAGGCACTGACAAAAGACAGAAGGAAAAAAGTCCAGTGTGTACCATGGGAAGGCTTGGCGAAGATTTCTGAATCCAGTTCCTATTCTGTTTTTACATTTTTACCTTTCCTGGGTAGTGGTGAAAAACACCTTAGAAGTCCCCAGAAAATGTGTATCTGGATATAAAACCTGAATAGTCCCTGACACTCTAGCAAGTCTCAAATAACTGGGTGCCTGTTGTCTGCTATTTTTACTGAATTCATCAAAAATGCTCCTTTTCTGATTTGGAACAGACTGGAATTAAAGAAGAGGGCTGACAGTTCACTTTAGGGCCAGTGCTAATAGTGTTTCTACAAATGTTTCTTGGGGCTTCCAAGCCTTGAAAATAATGAAGTATTTATTTGATTTATTTTAAAAAAATTGTAAATTTACCCACTTAAGTGGCAAACTTGTAGATCCCTTTAATGACTCTTTCCTAGTAGCTTAGAACTGTGTTCTATGTACAAGCTCTCCTTTCTAGAGGTGAGAATTTTACAGGAGTCATTTGAAATTGGTGGCAGATTCTCTTTCCATGTTATCAAAACAACACTGAGCTGTGAAAAATACCAAAATTTCTCCCAGCTGCAACCATGTGCCTGGAAGATGCTTTCAAACTTATTTTTGGGGTTTCCATGTCTCTTGTAACACCATTGAGTGCTGCAGTTTTGCAGGAAAGGTCTCTGTTCCCACTCGAGTTGGACTCGTGCCCAAGTGCACTGACATGAGGAGCAGAGAGACAAAGCTCTGCCTCAGTAAAACCAGTGCCAGCCAGCTCAAGGGGCTCATTAAAATAGAAATAGTTAAGACAAGTGGTGCAGCCACACAAAATTTTCCTAGTAGGGAGGGAAAGGGCTGCAGTGGAGCTGGGACATGAATGTCAGGCTCAGGATTCCCCTCGCATGGTGATCTCACTGTAAACCCTAAGAGGGGCTGCCTCCTAGTCATGGTTTAGGTACAAAATAACATGTCCTCTCATTCAGAGAGGATGACAGAAACCCAAAATTACCTTCTTCTGTTCTTTTCATACTTGTACAATCTAGTTGTTTCAGTGAAACCTTCAGAAAGCCAGGATACGGGAATGAGTTTCCGCTTGCCCATTTCCCTGTCATCCTCCAATTTAATTTATACTTCAGCAACCTTTAGGATTAGGTCTTTTGATACTTTGGAGTTTTGGAGAAAAACAGGTAAGAAAGGCTGCTTTTTTCATTTCAGCTATCGGGAGTGCAGACTTTTGCAATTATCTGATGGCCTGACAGTAGAAAATGTGATGACTCACGGAAGGGAATGAGTAGAAGCAATTGTCTTTCACAGACAAAGCGAGTGAAATGACACAAAATGGAGCTTTCAGAGTATTTCAGAGATTTCCATAGTAACAGCAGAAGCGAGTCATTTGTACAGATTCAGAAAGATTCACAAGAACAGACCTAAGACAGAAAACACCTTGAGATCACGGATCTGAGAAGGTCAAAAAGAGCCACCTTCTTCCTCCAAAATGCCCTTCAAAGATTGGCACCTAACAAATACAAAGGAAGCAAGCAAGCCATCAACCAGAAATCTGGACTCAGGTGCTGATTCTTGCATTGCTGTGTGTCCTCTCCCTGTTCCTGCCACCAGGTCTGGCAAGACTGGGATGAGAAACGTGGAGAGGAATGGAATCCTCCTTCAGGGAGCTTCTCTGTGCCTTCCCTTGGGCGCTGGTGCCTGGGGTGGTCTCCGTGTGGCTCCTGCCTATGGGAGCTCTGACCCCTCTTCTGGGTGAACAGCACCCAGAAACGGGGTGAAGGTACAATTGCTCATTAATTACATCCTCGTTACCCTCTGAGTGGCAAAGGCTCAGCTGTTCCATGGCAGGGGTTCAGCAGAGCCCACAGCTGAGGGCAGCCCTGCAGCCCCTCCTGGGCTCCCTGATCCCACGGTGGGACATCCCACACTGGAGGCACCAGCAGCCCGGGAAAAGGACTGGAAGCGGGGACTCTGGAACCTCCTTCCTGCCCTGCTGCCCTCAGCTCAGGTCACCTTGCAGCTGCAGGAGTTCCCTGCCTCCCTGGCAGCCCCGACAGCAGCGTGGGGAGCTGGGCTGTGGCGAGCACTCGGTGACTTTAACAAGTCACACTTCCCTGCCATCAAGTGCTTGAGCTATTTATAGCCACTGCCAGATTATGCAAGGATTCCCAGAACACTGCAGACACCAGTTGGAAATTATATCTGCATAGCCTGGAGTATGTCAAGGAATATTTTTTAAAGCCCATTATTAGCAGAATGAGTGTCTTGCAGTTAAAGCTACAGAAAAGCTGAGGTGAATTTGGATAGATTCCATACAATAAAGAAGTTAATTCTGTATTGTTTTCCAGGTAATTTTGATACTTTATATATTTTTTAAAATCTCAAAATGTTATTTGCATTGTAAAAAGCATGAAAACCCAACATAAATGGCTCATTTGATTGAAAAGTGAGATTTTTCTGATGTTTGAGACAGTATATTTTAGAAAGTGTGAGGGAATGTGAATAATTTGGACAAGAATACCTGAATTTCAATATTTTAATGTCAACATACTTTCAAGTTTCTGACAAAATACAGTACCTTGCTGTCCATTCAGCCATGGGATAGGAACTTTCAGTGAAATCTTGTTTTGTGTTGCAAATTTCTTACACTTTCATGTTGAAAATACCAAATAATAAATCTAGGACTTAAAATATTTCAGTAACATTTGAGAGCATAATAATCCACAAGAAAAGCAACTTAGTAGGAGAGTCACGTGGATATAAAAGTAAAATACATATTCCACTCAACATCCATATTTTCAATGGAAATACACTGTAAACAATTGCATCTGTTTCTTTTCCCCCAACTCCTACGCCATGTAAACTTGAAGTACTCTCATGCTTTGAAACAGGTCAGTGAGCAGAACTTATTCTTAATTTTTAAATGGTTTGTCACTCCTGAAGCAGGAATATGTGAAAGTCAGGCTTAAGAAGACCCATTGTGAAAATTTGGCTCCATTTTGTCAAAAACAAAATAGATTCATGATTCTATTACAAAGTTTGTTATCACTGAGGCATCACAGGTTTTCACTGAAACATCAAATACAGACACAAGTTTGGGTCAAGTCTGTTCAAAAATATAACCAACAATGATCATTTTCATGACAGTGCATTCATTAATTTCAGAAGTGGATTATTGACAGAATGTCCCAATTTATTTTAGACAGTGAAAGAGTGAAATTCTGTTCACTGGTTTGCTGGTTAGCTAATGTATCCAAGAACAAATTGTACTCTTCAGTATGAAGTGAACTTTGTAGTCTAACAATAAATACAGCTGCAGTCTGCACAGTCATCTTCAATAATAGACCCACTTAGTAATATACCTGGGCTTAACTGTAACATTTCATGAAATGTCTTAAATGTGCTACAAAGCAGAGTTAATACAACTGGAATTAAAAAAGCCAACATCTGTGCTTGATTTACAAACTGGAGTTAACAGTTTCCTATCAACCTGTCAATTAATGCAGCATTCAGATCTCTGTACCTACATGTCAGGTTCTGCAGTTCAGTCCATTAAGAATATAAAATAATTGGGAAGAGGAGGGAGAAGAAAGGGGGTGGTTTCTAGACCTCAGCATAACGGGGAAGGGATTTTTGTGGAATTTTTGTTTAGTGATGTCACCTGCACCTTTAGTGTCACTGAAATTGTAACCTGGGAAAGGCCATTTCTCTGTCAAACAGCTGTGGGGAGAAGGTGATGTGAGCTGCTCAGTCATGTCCCCAGTTATCCACCATTAATGGGTGGGTTGCAACGTAAACCCTCAGGAGCAGCTTCAGAGTCAGAAAGGAGCCAGATTAGGCAGTTTTAATGGCCCAGGAGTGGTTGTTTGAGCCTCTCTTCCCAGCCCCCTCCATTTCTGAACCCAAGCTCCATGTCTGGCTCTGGCCCCGCAGCCCCCGGGCCCGGCAGTCACTGCCCAAGGTGTGAGCGAGCCCATTTTTAGCTATCGGGGACAAAGTTAGCAGCCTTGCTGTTCTCACTGGGCACAGTGTGCAAGAGCTATTCCCACACTAGGAGAGTATTTAGTAAGGTCACAAGGATGCCTACTCCTTATCAAACACATTCCCTGGAAACTTGGCAGGAGTCTCGTTTTACAAGAATTCAGGCGCAAATTAATGGCATTTGTTTTAGACTTTAAAAAAATTCTAAGTGTACAGAAAGAGATTTGTATTACCAACCTATAACAGCAAATTTGTTGTCAGCAGCTTTCAAAGTCTAATTTGGCTGTTGTTAAACTGATTTTGAATCCATTTAATTGACCAATTTTGGTGGAGTTGCTCCACATTTGTACTAGAAGCACACTGCATTTACACTACTAGGATTTCTTTTAGTCTGTTTAATCTCTTCATAAGGAGAAAACTGAGCTTTTTACATCACTTTAAAGATGATAACAACAAGGCTGTAGGCAAACACAGAGTGATACATGCAAGGACTGTATGCAATTTTCCATGTTCAAAGAGGATCTTATGTTAACCAGAGACACAGAGGTGATAGAAGTGTGGCTCTAAATGAAAACAGAGCCCTGCAGAAAGACAGGACTTGGTCAGAACACTGTGTCTGTCTGCCTCATAATCTGTGGGAAAGAGGGGGATCCCCCATAGAGTTCGTTTATTGTCATTTTCCCAACATTTTCCAGTGGAAAGTGTCTGTGTGTGCTGGGCACATTGCCAGGAGCAGAGATGTGTAAATTGAGCACAAGCGACCATTGATGATCCCCCAGAGCTCCCAAACCATCTGTGCAAGCTCAGGGGGCTCCTCAAACCCTGCTCCAGCCACACCAAACTGTGGCCTCACAAGATGGGATAAAGAGCTCATCACAATGCATCTAGTGGAAAAAAGATGTGCTATGCTGGCTCCTGAGGAAAGCCTTGTTTTAGAGAAGGAAACTTAGTAAGAGGAAAAAAAAGAAGAGCAGGATTAGAGTTATCATCACCAGCAAAAGCTGAATAGAGCCTCAATAAATGGATGAGGGGGCTCAGACCACTCTGAGAATGCAAGAATGTGTATAAAAAATAGATTATGGATCTTAAAAAATATTGCCTTTAACTCTGTATCCTGAAAGCAGAATATCCACATCCCATATGCAATATAAAATATTTGTTGTGGCATCATCAGCTGGGGTTTGCCCATTTGTCCTGCATTGAGGCCCCTCCTCAACTTCCTTGGCCTCAGCCAGAAATTGGAATGTGAAGCTGGATATTGCATTAGTTTCAATTAACAGAAAAAGGCCTAGATACTGCCTTGTACAGGCCCTGTGCAGTCAGAGCCCAGGGATCTCCCCGAGTCCTTCCCCAGGCAGGCAGAGCAGGTCCAGCAGGCAGCAGAGCTCTGCTCCACTCTTACACCTTCATCCCCACCACACTGGAATGGCATCCTGGATTGGACTTGCAGAACATCCTGGCCGGAAGATGGCATTTGGGTAAAATCCTGCTCCACAAGCCCAGCAAAACAAATCCTCCCAGCCTGTGTGTCGGAGTGAAGTCTTCTAGCCGAGCAGACCTTTTGTTAGAGGCTGGCAGCCCTGCAGAGAACAGCCACACTTTGGGAACTCTCACATCTGCCTCTGGGACCTTGAATAAGTAATTGGCTTGTCTGGGCCTCAGTTTGCTGTCTAAAAAACATTTACAGGGGTTCTTGAGGGTAAGATTGCAAAGCCCTAGAATACAACAGTACCGAGGAGAAGAAAAGTGGACAAACTTTTTTTGGAAACACAGCTTTCTACTTCAACTATCAAAAAAAAACCCCCCAGCTGCACCAGAGTTCAAGTATGGGGGTCAAAAAAGGCTGTGATAAGAGAGAGGCTCCCAGCTGTGCTGGTGGGCAATGAACATGTCCAGTGACACCTGCACAGCCCTGCAGACCGATAACAGCACGGCGTTTGTCCCCCTGGCCCACACAGAGGGCACCGCGAGCAGGGCTGGGGCTGCTCTGGGAAATGCAGATCTTGGGGGCCTTCTCCAGGAGGACCACAGTTGTATAATTGCCTGTCCCAGACACTGCCTGGCCTGGCTCTGCCCACGGGAGCCGCTCACAGCCCCGTGCCTCCCCCACTGCCGTGACTGTAAGTGGCAGTGTCAACGCTCAGGCCAAAAATATCCCCTGACGGATGGCATGGATACTCCACAGGCACACAGGCAGCTTTTTATAGCAGCCCTTTGATTTCAGATACCAAACCTGGGCTATTTTGGGCGCACAGGCTTGGGGAAACATTCATGATCTTTAGCTGACATGACTACCTTTGCACACAGGTGCTGTCAGAGCTCCTGTGGCTCTTCTTGAAGATAGGGAATGTATTTATCCCACTGGACATTTGTACTCATGGAGGGGTAACTAACCTAGAAAATGGAGGCTGTACTATCACGTGAGGTTTTCCAAATTGTTGCTGGGGTCTAAAGGACTTGTCACTTCAAGAAGTCCTAAGATGTCTGATGGTTTGATACTCAACACAACTGAAAAGAATAATTTTGAGTTGAATTAACTAGAAGTGAAATGCAGCCATGGGATGACTTTGATGCATTTCCTCATTTAATGACTAGGAGAGGATATAGATATACACACACACACACACACACACACATATATATATATATATGTTAGTAAGATAACATGTTACTAATGGCAGATGTCCAATTCCTCCTTCTGGCAGATAGAAGTTCACTATTTATTGATAGTGCAGATGTCCTTATCCAAACACATTTTTTAAAACAGAACCTACCTCTGGTACAACTCTACCAGCCATAAGCAGTACTAGAATCTCCTGTGTGGGCAGAGCCCTTGCTGTGTTACCTCACATCAATTCAGTACTGCAGGGTAACAGAAAAGGAACATTTTGGCAGCACCACTTGCTTTAGTCATTACTATCGACATTCTAGGGAATTGTATTTCTGATATTTACTATTGCAGTCGGAGCCAAATCTCAAGGAAAGGTGTATAGATGGTAAATGTTCTGTAGCTTGAGAAATGCTGGCCAGATCAGACCTAGTTTACCACAGTAAATACAAATCTTAACATCACTGTTAAGATTTTTCAAAGGAAGATTGTAATTTCCATGACAAACACATCATCTGCAGCTGATTAAATACTAGTTCAAATGAACAAATCAACTTTTACCTAGGAAAACATAACACCAGGAGACAGGAACAAGCAGACACTCTGGAGGGACAATTTTAAAAGAGAGAAGAGGCCTTGTAAAGTGCCACATCTGGAATTCTGTGTCCAGTGTGGCCTTTGCTGCTGTCCATTGCCTCCAGTTCAGAAAGCCTCTGCTTCCTGCACCTGGCACCATCCACAGAACTGAGAGCAGCCTCTCTGTTATCCAGGGCAGACACAGGTAAAGAAATACAGCAAAAACAAGTCCATGGCTCAGCATCAGAAAAACTGGACCAGATCCCCAGCTGGACTTTAAAACTTCTCATTGAAGTTTTTTGCTCATGTTACCTTTCAGTGTGACTTTATAGCCAATTTGGGCAATAAATGCACAAGAAAAAAAATCAGTGTTATGAACACTTTGCCAATATTTGAAATAATTTTAAAAGTTAATTTCACAAGAAGTCTATGCATAAAGCCTTATTTCTTCTGGAAATGAATCTGGCCCTAAATACCAGTGCATTAGGGCTGCTTAAGGCTGGAAGTAGGGTGATTCCAACTTGTCCTATTTTAACAGAGTAGGCCCAAGGTATGCTTTAAGACTACAGAATGCAATTCATTTCCCAATTACTTAGAAAGGATTAAAAACCTGACCAGATTAGATTCAAAGCCTGGGCAGCAATTGCTACAGCTGAGTATCTTCATGTACCTATGCATTTCAGCTGCTCCCTGGTAAAATCTGGTGGTCATCAAGGAAAACTCAGTCCCTCAGCCTTTCTCCCCTAAGGCACACTAATGAATTTATTCATGGATGTTAATCCAACTAGGAAATTGTTCCTCTGCACATAATCTTCCTCTCCTTTAGCATTTGACCATTTCAAATGCTGGAAGAGAGACTATGACCTTCAATGGAAACACTAAAATTAAAATAATTAATAAAAACAAAAGAATTGAAATGTTATTGCACTTATGGTTAAGGTAAGGGGGAAAAAAAAGCCTTTTATTTTAAAACCTGACCTACAAAATGTATCTATATGTGTACAGGTATCTCTATGCTTTATCAGATTTCTTCTTTACCTTTTCCAGGTCTCCACAGTCTGGTCTGGCTCCAGGGAAAGCCCATTGAAGATTATATATCTTGTGCTGTATCTGCCAAAACTGCTTTATTTGGGAAAATAACAGAAAATAGGCCAAACTAAAATTTATAGAGAGTCATAACTTACACTGTCAACCAGAGCACAGGCATCAGAAAAATACACAGTAACACAGTGAGTTGATTTGGGTGGGAGAAAGTTCCCTTACCTTAGAAATCCAGCAGTGATTTTTAATTCTGCCATTTGTCAGAAAATGTACTAAAATACTGCTAAACATGAAAGCTTAAGAGAAATGCAGCCATAATCAGAGAGGAGCTGCATTGTCACAAGCCATCTTTCTCTCAATTTATTAGTGTTATAAAATCTGACAGAAAATTAAAGTGGAAGAAACTCTTTTGCTGAATGTTTCTAGAGCAGGGGGTCTGCTGAGGAGGGACTCTCAGGCTCTACAGCAGGACCAGCGAGTCAGGATGAGCAAATCTTGCTTATTAGCTGTGTTCCACAACCTCCTGTGTGCACCCACCTCAGAAAGGAAACCAGCCCACGTGCACAAAGATGCTCTGAGCTGCAGGCAATACCCTCCCCTTAAGATGAAAAATGTGTAAAACTCCCTCAGGAAGCTGTGAGCAGACCTGGGGTGAAAATCACAGCAACCCAACACTGCACAAAGGAACTGCAGCACTGCACAAAGAAACTGCAGCCCAGCCCTGGAGCCACTGGGTGCCTCTGCACTCCCAGCTGGGCACTCTCCAGTCCCTGCACATGGGAATTGTTCAGAGGATGGCTCTGCATTGCACAGAGAGCACAACGGCACCATTCACACCATTAATGTGCACTAATTCCCTATTTATAAACAAGCTATGGTTCACACTACTCCTCTTACCAGTGATTTATCACCTTACACTTCAGAGGGTGATGGTTATAACCATGGGGAGCTGATCCATTCTAAATACCCAAGCCAAGTCTCCCACTATACTACACTTATGTTCCCCCAATGGAGCCAGAATTTCTCCAGACTGATGACAAAACAATAGGTCAAAACCTTGATTATTTTGTTTTTCTGCTGTCTTGGATTCTGTTTTTACCTGGAATTATTGTTTATATACTGAAATACGTAAGTTTTATGATTACATTACTCAGAGAAATAAGCAATGAGCATTCTTAGACACAACCTGACAGCAGGTTGGCAAGCAGAGGGAAGTAATTCTGAATTCTCTTCATTTCAGCATGAAATAATGCCAAAAAAAGTGAATACCATTATCTAAGCTACAGACAACTCATAATTAATGTCTGAAGTACCCTTGTAGTTTAGCTTTCAAAGGAGAAAAATTGAAACTACTATCAATTAAAGATCAAAAATATCAGACTGTTGTTTTTGTATCTGTCATCAGTCTATTTCCAAGACTTTTTAAAAGTCCTCAGTGTCAGACGTGAGCACCATGGTTTGAGTACAATGCAAATTGCCAAGCACATAATCTTCAGGGGGCTTTTCTCATCCCCAGTGCGAGGTGCTGGGGGAAAGGAGGGCTGCTGACAGCAGCCCAGATAAAACACACATCTAACACTGACTCAGACCCTCCACAGCCCCAGCCCAGCCCCGTGACAGACAGACAGACAGACAGACAGACAGACACTGGTGTCACTGACACTGGGCAAGGCAGGGGAGGCTCCCAGGTGGTGACTGAGAACTGAGCACTTTTGGCTGCCTGAGCCACCTGCACTGTCAGCCCGGGCTGGGCTCTGAGCACACAGCCAGGGGTGTTCACCTTCCCTGAGCTCACAGAGGGAGAATCTTCCTTCCCAGAACTCGGCCAGAATGGACTTTTCAGCAGGTGTGAGTGCAGGGTGGGTTAGCTGATTTCTAAACTCACATATGGAAGACTGGAATCACAGTAAATTACATAGTTTAAAGTATTTCCACAATTAGAACTATAAAAGTCTAAAGAATGTCCATAATTAGAACTGCTAAAGAATCTGTACTAAAAAATAGAAGCACTGGAAACACATTTTTGGTAGAAGTTCTCATTCCCCTTGCTGGAAACCAAGAGAAGCCCTGCAGGCAAAGTCCTATTCACTGATTGCAAAGGGTGCAAAGCCTGAATTATTTTATTTTTTCTCAAAACCAAGCATCTCTGCACACAGCACCTCTGTTCCCCTTATCACCAGATTTCAGCAGTGGATTTCCTGCCTCTTTTCTGGAAGGGCTGGGATATTTTTACTGTAATCAGGCAGTGCTCAGCATTGTGTTTCCAACCAGCTCCCTTGCCCACCTGCTCCGAGTCATGAGGCAGCAGCAAAGTAACTCCCAACTGCTGTTTGTTTCCTGGAGCAAAGAGCTGGAAAGATTCCTTTGTTCCTTTGACTGACACAGAGTTTAGACATTCTGCCCACAGCTGACACAATTCCTTCTTGTATTTAGTTCAGCTCTTTCACTTCCACCACATACCTGGAAAAAAAAAATTGTCAGGTGCCAGATGAGGAGACATTTTTGCCTAAGTGGAAATGTGAAAAAGAATACACCCTTGCTCCTAAGAGGAGTTGATTGAAATTCAGGCTGTCAGCCTATTAATTACAGAATAGACACAAAAAGTTAGCCAAAATATATAAATAATGATATTGCATTTCATTTAGGCTCTAGTGAAATGAGCTACCTACCTTACTTTCATATGCAGTCACACCACCAAAACAGAATTATTCTAGTTTAGTTGGATCAGTTATTTGAGCATTCTAGACAAATATGGAAAGCTAATAAAGCTGAACAGCTACTACTTCTACTCTTTTCCTACCCTGTGTTTGGTCACAGCTTGACTCTGTTCTCTCACTGGGCCAGGGGGACACAGCTGAATGCTGCTTCTGTGACTTATTTTTCACCACCTGCACAAAGTGCTTGTGTGTTTTCATACCTCCAGCTCCAACACTGCTCTCTGTGGTGGATCAGACTCATTAATCCCCCATTTCCACGAGCACCAGTAATTGGAATGCTGGTTCTTTAGCAGGCAAGTTCTGGCTATGGTTATTCATAAACATGCCTTTAAAAAACCCAACAATATGGTGCTGCAATACCAGACACTGCATTAGAGATGGCAAATCTTACTGTGCATAAGCTCTGGAACCAGAATCCTGTATGGACATATCCCATACTGATATTATTTACCTTCAAATTTAAATTTGGTATGACAAGTGCTTTTTCAAACTGTGGGTAGGACTCAACCTTTTTGAGACTTTGAGAAGTCTTTGGGAAGCTTGGTTAATACTTTCAGCAGAGTGGTAGAACACTACCATTTTTATACTGAGGATGAGATAATTTTAAAATATCCATAGATAAAGGGAAAAAAAGAAAAAGCAAAAGTCTTCAGTCCTTAAGAGAGTATTGCTGTTTTTCAAAAACATTGGGAAACTTATTCTGCAATTAGTTTTTAAAAATAGTCTATGGTAGCCACAGATTGTGTTCAAGTCTTCCTTGCTTTCAGAGGGCTGGGTGCCCTTCTGTGGGATGGATTAGAGACTTTAGTGGGATTTCAGACATTTATGGTAGCACAGCTTTGGACTCTTCTCTTCTAATGGTGAAGCCAGTGCAAATAGGGATAGCAGGAAATTGCCACTGAAATGCAAGCACACATTCTGCTCAGTCAGCCTGGCCTTTATAGATCTCAGGCACTTCCAGATGAAACTTTGCAGACAGATGCAAGAAAAGCTGTATTACAAATGGATCTTTCAGCTGTTGTTCCAATGGACAGAACTTTACCTGGTACTTTCCCATGCAGAGGCCCCACACACTTCCAGAACACAAATACTCAGACAGCTGCAGAACAGAAAATCCCAAGTGACAGGGATGCACAGCCATTTGCATCAGTGTCAGAACCGTGTCATCACTGCCCTGCTCAGAGAGACCTGTCAGAAACCAGCCAGGGACAATATTCCTCAGTTCTCCACTAAAACAGAGGTAATCTTGGATGCTATACAACAGCAAGTAAGTTGAATGCATTAATTTGTGTCCTTGGCCAATATTTCCTCCCTGATCCCCTGCAAACCCAAAGCCCAGAGTGTGAGTGCCCAGGCAGAGCAGGCACTGCAGTTATTGGCAGTGCAGTTGTTTGAACAGGGGTTCAGAGGCATCCAGATGTGCTTGAACTGAACTCTTCCCTTCTGAGCTGCAAACAAGGGATGTTCCACTTGTTCCATTTCTCTTTCTGCACAACTGTTGGCTTGAATCTTCATTTTGAGTTAAATGTGGCAAGGTAAACCCCATCACAGAATTAATGTTTAAACTCCTTTGAACATCAGGCTAAAGGCAGTATTAATACATCCCATTCTGTGCCATTTCCAATGCCTTGCAGAAGATAAGATTATCTCATTGATCCTGTTGTGGTCCCTCCCAGGAGGTGAAACCCCAGACAAAAGAACAGAGAAATAAGATGTAAGAAAAGTGGTGTCTGGCCCCAGAGCATCAGAGCAAAGCTGTGGATGCTGCCAAAGCTTCTGAAAAAGCAGAAATTTGAATTAGGGATCTTCACATTCTGTATCTCCCACCTAGACTCTCATATAAAAACAGTTCTTTCTGACTAGTCTAAAGTGTGGTAGAAAACAGACAACTTTCATTCACTGCTGCAGTTACTCCCTAACTTTACCTCTAAACAATTCACAGTCCTCAGAGCCTCAGAGAAAATTGTGACAAAAGAGAGCATTTTTTCCCAATTCAAAGAAATACAACTACAAAAAAATAAACATACTTTAAACTCTCTTACTGTTGTATTTATTAAATACATCTGCTTATCTATATAAATACACTTTAGGCTATCTCTTAAGCAGATATGATATTTCCTCCCCACTCTCCTTATACTTTCATTTTGACATTAATTATTAGTTCAGAAGACAATAACAAAAGGTAAGACATTTTATATCAATTAGTTGTATTAATATTAAATAAGAAATGCATAGAGGTTTGTGAAAAAAGCTAGAATTACATAAACTACTTTCCCACACTTACTATCAAAGTAATAGGAATTCTGCAAAGCTGGAAAATGGAAATTTCCATCAGGGCTCCAATAAAAGGAAGAGAATACTGTGAAGAGCCTCTGTAGCATTTTGGGTGTTCAGAGGTTCAGCTGCTTTCTGATCACATAAATACAGCTTTAGTCAGTCACATCTCCTGAGTGTAACTCACGGCTCCCCATTTTGTGCTTTTCAAACCAAAAAATGCCTTCACACTGAGTGAACTCTTTTCTTACAAAATTTGAACGATAATAATGGGATAGCAGTAACAAGCCCTGGAGAGTAAAAAGCAACACATGAAGCAGAAATAGAGTTGTCATCAAAACTGTAAAAAATACATTATGAAAATCGAGTGTCTAAATGGACATGAGGGTTAAATGCCAGAGATGGAAACTTTAAGGAGAACCTATCAAAGGGGACAGAGATAAAGCTTCCACACCAACCATCAGCTGCAGACCATCAATCCTTGCCTGACACAAGTGGATTTCACTCAGCTACTTGGAGTTTTCAGTGTTATAGGGAGAGCTGTTGCACTTCAGTTACACTCAGTGGTACACAGAGATTTTGTCCTTGAAAAGGGAGAGCAGAATCACACAAAGAATCACTTGGCTTCAAGATTTCTCCATTTTCTACAACTTTACAGTTAGCATTTTTTAAGTTGGACTATCTGGCCTTTGGACACAAGCAGATTTTGAAGACAGACTATCTGAAATCTTCTCATGGATTTTGTTTTTCCCATAAAATTCCAGGTTTTAACTTTGTGTTTTCACCCACTCCCTACACATGTTGCAACACAGAAGGAGCAGTGATTCCTAGCAATCACTTCATAACAACAGGAAAAGCTTTCTGTCCTTGTTACCAGGACAAATCTGTTCTCAGATAATTATTTCACAGTATCATTGGCATAAACTCCCTCAGCTCAGAACACCCAAAGCTGTGAACATCCTGGCTCAGCAGTCTCAGCCTCTGCAACAAACACCCACAGTGGGAGACAACTAAGAGTTACTGCTTGCCAAAGACTTGCTGAAAGCCCAACAAAGTATTTGAGGCCAAATTATTGGAGAAGGAATCATAATAATAATAGTAGGAGTAGTAATAATAATAATGATTATAATTGTAATAACAATGATGATGGTTTACATTTTTGTATTACAATTATGATGGTGGTGATGATGAATGCAAGTATCCCCAAATGAGCCACTTTCTTTCATCTTGAGACACCAAAGAACAGGAACAACCTGGTGCCATTGGTCAGCTCAGCTCTCCCAGCAGTATGGTAACTCCCTGGAACTACCAGGCAAATTAGGAAAATGTGTTCTAAGACCAAAGAAACAACCCCAAAACATCACTCAGCCAGTAACAGAGGTCAGCCTGTAGCCAGTGACCATTCACATAGGGATTTGCAAAGCTCTCCCTAAGGAATGATCCATGTCTCTACTGTGCAGGAAGCAGCACATTCCCATTCCAGCCATGGTACAAGTCTCTTCCCAAGGGAAGATGAAACAAATGTGACCTTGAGGACCAATGACACTGTCATGTAATGATTCCATCTGAATCAGCCTGCTTAACTCTTGGACAGAGAAACTTGTATGAAACAAGTATGATAATTAACACTTGGTTTTATACAAGCTGATCCTGAATAAGCCATTTAACTTTAAACAATGCTGATGGAAAATCTGAATTGCCTTTTCATAGGAAATTAAGATTTTTCATCCCTACCCTGAGGGGGGAAAATCTATTGTAGGTTATTTCCCTGTAATATTTTGTTGATTACCTCCAAACATTCCAGTTTTTATCCTGTGAAAATCAGCATGTAAGACTGTAACTGAACAATCCAGTTTATTTAAACCAACAGAAAATTATTGTACGTCTCATTTTTAAATGAATATTAGAGCTCTATATGCCATTGAAAAAGCTTTGAGCACTTCAAACTACTTTTTCTTTTAAGAAAAACTTTTTCATAAATTAAAAATTACCACTTTATATCACTTTAGTAATCGCCCTAATGCTGTAACTTGGCAGGTTAGAGGCTTTACAGACAACTTGTAAACCTTCCAAATAAACATCAATATAGAAGTAATTGCACGGTCTTTATAAAGCAATCTGAACAATTATGCTCCAATATAAAAATCTATTTCCCCTATAACCAGTGATGAATCAGCTGCCCATTAATGAATAAAGATTGTGAGTCATCATCTTTAAAAGATTTAAGACTGGGAAATGTAACAGATTCTTAGAATTGGCTCTTGAGCTTGTCTGTTCTAGCAATGGCCGAGGTGGTTGAGAGTTGCCGGAGTTTTTTCCAGTGTCCCAAAGTTTACCTGAAGTGCAGCTTGGAACTCCCAAGGACACACCTTCTGTGTGGGAATGTCCCCTGCTCTGATCTGGGCTGGGTAACATCACAGAACAACAGAGTCTCAGAGTCACAGAATCAGCCAGGTTGGAAAAGACCTTTGAGAGCATTGAGTCCAACCTGGGACCAAACACTGCCCTGTCACCACACCATGGCACTGAGTGCCACATCCAGGCCTTCCTTAAACACCTCCAGGGGCATTGCCACAAAGCTAAAGGGACTCCTTCAGCACAACATTCATAATCAGTTTCTAATTTTCTGTGGAACAATTCCCTCCTCCATCAGTGTCAATTAGACACTGAGTCAGATGGGAGCAGAGCACGCTGGCTCCCAACGAGGCAGGGCAGCATCGGAAATTCTGTGAGCTGATGGTGATTGGCAACTTTGATCAGGGGCAGCCACTCCAAGCACAGTGTCTGTGTTTTATGGATGGGTATTATTGCATTTAAACCACTAATATGAGATACAAGATACACCATGGAGACTTTCATATAGAATAACCCAAATTTACTTCTGCTTGTCAACGTTTTGTACTTTATGAGTATTTTACATTCTTTCCTCACTCCTTTCGCTGAGACTTGTCTTTATGAATTTTGTGTGTGTATGCCTAAAAAACTTAGGCACTGTATTATTTTTAACTTCTTCTTTTTATAAGAATTGTATATGATGTAAATCAACACAACCATTGCCAGAGGGAAAAAAAGTTTGCAAATCCACAGAAACCAAAGGAAAAAGACCATCATGCAAGACGTACTTCAGTAATTTTGAAACGAACATGACAAATTTATTTTTCAGGTCAGTGCATGATTTTCTATTACTTTCTTTTCCTTAATCAGTCCTGGGTTACACTACCCATAGGGTAATTAAGATCACTAATTTAATTTAAAATTGAAATAGATTTTTAAAAGTCATTTTGTACTTTCAGCTTGGATCCTACACACACAGCAAGTCAGCTGAATGTGAGGTGGTAGTTTGGAACTGTGTGCCCAGGATTTTTGCTACAGTCTCCAAGTCTTCTGAGCTCCACAAACACTAAAAATCTGCTTAGCCAGACTGCCCATTCACACTTGCTTGGTTTTGAGAGAATGGTGTTTGTTCCCATGGAGGTTGAGGGTTCGGGGGTATTTTTAGTTTTTGGAGAAGGGACCAAAATTGTAATAAGGCACTATTCAAAGAAGGATACAGTGATTTTGAGCTTCAGGTTTCCTTTTTCTGATTTCAGAATACTCTAGTTACTATTTAGATAGTCTAATTTTGCCACAAGATTCATCTACACAGGTACATCATAAATTTCCAGTTTTAGGGAAGTGAAAGAATGATTTTTTAAATAAGTGTCAAAACCACAGGAGGAAAGACAGACATCACCTTGAAGTTATGCCAGTTACGTGCATTAACAGTTGAAATGACAATCACAAGAAACAAACAAGTCACACACACCACAACAAAATGTAATTTCAGGTACTGCCTTTGTCCTTCCCTTTAGGAAGGTATAAGTGGTCTAAAAAAGGGTGGTATAAATGAGTCTAAAAAAGCATTTGCAGTTTTGTCTGAATCCAGCAGCCTCCCTGATCACCCAAAAGCCATATGAGAAACACATGGGGAAATCAACCACCTGTCTTGCCATTATCACTGCTCCTTTTCTTAATGCAGTACCTTGAACACAGAAAAGTCTTCTTTATCTTTCAGATACAAATATTAGATATTTTATTTTAAAAAATAAAAGATATTTGTAGCAAACAATTTTTCAAATTTTTCAAACTTTTCTTTTTCAAAGAAAGTATCTCTTTAAATAGTCCTCTCAAAAGATCAAATTCTTGGCATAACTAGATGAATTTTGCAGTTCTGGGTGTGAATAAGAAAAACACCTGATGTCAAAGACATTTCCTTCTTCCACAGTGAGGAGGAGGAGGAGGAAGCAGGACTTTCCCAAGGGCTGTTCGTGCCCTGTGGCTGAGTCTGAGCTCAGAGCAGGGCACTGCCAGGCCTCACAGCTTTTATCTGTTTCTAGCATGGTCTGATCTCAGCAAACTTTCTCACTCCACTGGGTGCCCTTTCTGCCCTTTAATCCTTTCTCAGGTGTTTACAATATATGTATTTTCTTGTATGTTTTGTATGAGAAGAGGTGAGAGAATTGGGATTGTTCACCTGGACAGGAGAAGCTTTGGGCTGAGCTCAGTGTGGCCTTGCAGGGCCTGAGGGAGCTGCAGGAAAGATGGAGAGAGACAATTGCCAAGGGCTGGAGGGCCAGGCCACAGGGAATGGCTGCCAGTGCCAGAGGGCAGGGCTGGATGGGATCTTGGGCAGGAATTGTTCCCTGGCAGGGTGGGCAGGCCCTGGCACAG
>VXBB01016991.1:1601-38121 GCA_013399915.1 Illadopsis cleaveri | reverse complement strand
TTTTATTTTAAAAAATAAAAGATATTTGTAGCAAACAATTTTTCAAATTTTTCAAACTTTTCTTTTTCAAAGAAAGTATCTCTTTAAATAGTCCTCTCAAAAGATCAAATTCTTGGCATAACTAGATGAATTTTGCAGTTCTGGGTGTGAACAAGAAAAACACCTGATGTCAAAGACATTTCCTTCTTCCACAGTGAGGAGGAGGAGGAGGAGGAAGCAGGACTTTCCCAAGGGCTGTTCGTGCCCTGTGGCTGAGTCTGAGCTCAGAGCAGGGCACTGCCAGGCCTCACAGCTTTTATCTGTTTCTAGCATGGTCTGATCTCAGCAAACTTTCTCACTCCACTGGGTGCCCTTTCTGCCCTTTAATCCTTTCTCAGGTGTTTACAATATATGTATTTTCTTGTATGTTTTGTATGAGAAAAGGTGAGAGAATTGGGATTGCTCACCTGGACAGGAGAAGCTTTGGGCTGAGCTCAGTGTGGCCTTGCAGGGCCTGAAGGAGCTGCAGGAAAGATGGAGAGAGACAATTGCCAAGGGCTGGAGGGCCAGGCCACAGGGAATGGCTGCCAGTGCCAGAGGGCAGGGCTGGATGGGATCTTGGGCAGGAATTGTTCCCTGGCAGGGTGGGCAGGCCCTGGCACAGGGGGCCCAGAGCAGCTGTGGCTGCCCCTGGATCCCTGGCAGTGCCCAAGGCCAGGTTGGACATTGGGGCTTGGAGCAGCCTGGGACAGTGGGAGGTGTCCCTGCCATGGCAGGGGTGGGATGGGATGATCTTTAAGGTTTCTTCCAACCCGAACCATTCTGGGATTTTATGATAATGTGATTCTTAAATATCAAATGTCATATCCTAGAAAAATGTCCTCCAGCTCCCCCTCATTGCCTTATGGGTCTCAGGGTGTTCACCCTGCACAGTGAGCTTTGCTCCTCAGTGAGGAAAGAAGAAATCAAGGCATTACTTTGGGAATTATTTCATGATAATAAAACTGACTGTTTGGCATCCAGCCGTGCTTGAAATGTGCCAATAAGGGAGGAATTAGAGCAAAGTCTGCACACATGCCCAGCTCCAGAGTTCCAGTTCTGGGAGGCTCTGTGTGCCCAGAGTTATCATTCCCAAAGGAATTAGCTGTGGTCTGATGCAGTGAGTCTTCACGCTTCCATGGGGGTAGATTGTTCAGAGGATTTATGCATTTTCCAATAATAATCCTGCTTGAGACAGTGGAGTCACACATCCATAAATTTACCTCCCCACTTCAGCACTAAGTGTTGATACAGGAGACATATCTGCCTCTTACATATGAGGAAGACTGGCAGTGGTTAATAAGACTTTAATTTCATGCAAGCCTCATGTGGAGATAGCTCAGAATAGCAGAAGATACCAGAAATCATTTGTTTATCCCATTGTATACACTTTCTTTATTTTCCTTAGCATTAACTGCCCTTATTTTTTCTTCTTTCTCTCCTTCCAGTATATCCTGCATTGAATCTCTTTTTCCAGATGGTTTCTATCACCCTTAACAGTAATATAAAAATTGCCCCTGTGCTGTTTAAAGGTTCAGAACCAATTAGCTAAGACTTTGCTTTCATTTCACCAGCTCAAAATTTCTGTATATCAGATCACATTGTTCCAGCTGTGATCCTAATGAGCTAGAATTTCTCATTTTGGGGGCCTCTAAATTCTATTTATAGAGTCTTTTCCAACAATGAATTCATCTGTCCAGAAAACAAGGTCGGACTGTGCTCAAAAATAACTTATAATGAGCCATGTCAGCAAATACCACATAAAGGTAGTGCTGAAAGAGGGAAATGAATACTTCAAGCTCATTTATGATTTATGAGTTCAGGGTTGAAATGGAAGTGGAACGTAATAATGAACAATGGAAATATCTCTTGTTTGGAAAGTGCAGATGAATAGAACTTTGGGCTTGAATAGGTTTTTAATAGGTTATTGGTCCAACCTATTTCTGCTTTAAAAAAAAAAAAAAAAAANNNAAACAAAAATGTACTCCATCAGCCAAGAGCCAAAATAGAGATCAGCCATATGCACAGCCATAAAAATAGACACCCTTGAGCACCAGCCATGGGTATCTGACACCTAAACCCACACTACACATGCAGGTACAATGTGCACATCCAGGGGTTCCCACTCTTACTCCTCCCAAGTTTTCCAAGGAGAGGTCAATTGACTCTAGACAGAGTCCCAGGATATCGTGGTAGTGAAAATTTATGTGACCTCAAGGGAGAGCACAACACTGCATTTCCTACTCCAGGTCAAGGAATCAAAAATTCAGTGATTTTTTAGACGTGGGCATTTGCTTTCCTTCAACTTTCCCAGTAGAATTGTCCCATTGACTAGTGCCTCACGAGCTCTGACTTCTGTGCAATGCCTACATCACTGGCATGTTTGGTTTTAATTCAGCACCACCCTGGGAACCAGAGCCAGCCTTTGCTGTGTTCCTAAGGAACACATCAGAAATACAGTCATGCCTCTCAGTTCATGGCAAAGTTCTTAGAACAGCTAAAATGTCATCAAGTTGAGAAAACCTCCTTAGACAAAAATAAAAGTTTAAATGGATACACATTCATACCTCTCCTTTTTCCTCACAGAGCATAAAAATCCTATTTTCATCACAAAAATGTATTTAAAGCAGGAAGATCCTGGTGCTCATGGCTGCCCAGGATCCCAGCTTGCCTCCAGGTCTTGTTCTTTCTCTGTATATCAAGTGATGTGTCTAGCCACACTTACACAAAAAATAGTATATATACAGCTGCAGCCATCAGGTGATCTGGTGAATAGGACAACATGTTCAAATTTATTTAGTAATTTTGTTGTATTTTAACTAGATATGTAGGCTTCTGCCGCAATTTGCAGTTTTCACAAAACATAATTGCAAAATACAGCTCGAGGAGAGCTGTTTGATTACAGCTGTTATTTGCTGGGCACCACGTGGGTATTTTGCAATAAGAATATAAAGTAAGAGCCGGTTCACCTGTTGCTACATTTCCTGAGTTACAATCTTCCTCTTGCTGTAATTAACATCAGAACTTTACAATTCCTAACCTCATGAAAAATGTGTAAAAAAGCAGTAGAAAATTCTCACACTAAGCTGGAAAGGCGATCACTTACATCCATAACTGGAAAGTTTTTGAACTCTCTCAGCAACAGAAGTTTCGTGGGAGATTGTTTTCATCAGCAGGATGAATAAAAGATGAGTTGGCAGGTGAATCAAGTAGAAATATTTATTACTAGCATGCACAGAGAATGACACTAGAATGCCTCTAAAAGCCTGACTGGGGAAAAAAAAATAAAAAGCCATTTAAAAATTAACTGTCGCTCCAGAAAAGGAAATTAAGATAACCAGATAAGCAAGCACACCATGTAGTTAAAAAATCACACAAAAATTGAAGTCAAAACAAAATTGAAGCCAAAATGAAATTGAAGCCCCTTTTCCTTTATGTCACATGGTCATAAAAGGGCAACAATGTCCCATTGTTTCTGTGGGTTTTACAAAGGTTTCAGGGTTTTCACCACAGAAACTCAGACTATTGGCCAGTGCCATCTGCTCTACTGCAGCCAAAGATTTTAGAGACACAGGGCTAACCACAAAGTCATAATAAAAATAAACAAATCCCTTTTTCAGCAGCATTAGAGTTTTACTACTATTGCCATAGTTTCATTATTACACCAATTACCTCTTGTGCATAAACTGGACTCTGCAAGTGAGGGGAAGGTTCTGTGTGCCGCCTTGGGAATTCACAGGGGATTTCAAGGCAGAGAAAGCCCCTGGCAAACAGCAGTTCCTGAATGCGTGGTACATCAGAATTAGGGCTGGATGCACTGATTGTATTTGTTTTACATATGCTTCCAAACAGCTAGAAATAACTATTCAAGGTTTTTTTTAAAATAGGATGATGCAACACGAGCCCCAATCCTGGAAGATCTTAATCATGAGCTATTATTTCCTCTGAAAATCTGACCAAATGACTGGATTTCACTTCTAATAGAGTGAGAGCACAGAAAAGATCTGGTTAGCAAAGACTCCACATGAGTTTGAGATCAGAACCCAACCCAAGGCCATGTGTGGTGCAAGTCCCTGGAGGACCAGCTCCAAAGTTCACAACTTTGCCTTGCTCCACCACTGCCCAGCATCTTAATCCTTTAGTTGAGTTCCACTTCTTGTCTGGTTATTTTACTTTCATGGTAAGTGGTTAGAAACAGACTCAAACAAATCCCATGCTGAAGTTTGGGATTACACCAAAGGTAAAATTGGTCTAAGATGCATTACTTTCATCAAATAACAATGAGGACAAAGTTACTCCTCTGTCCCCCAGTGCTTCAGATGGGTGTTATTTGCTGTGTTAATTCTGCATTGCTGTGACAGCAGCAAACACTGGGAGAAGCTTTTCTATAGAATTGTGGATTATTCATGTGTGCATCTGGCTGAAACCACATCTGGTCACACACTTCACCCTCCTGTGTGGAAGAATGTCATGTCCCCCTTCTCATATTGCTCTAAAATTACCATGTTGCCCCTTTTTCTTCATGTAGTTGCTCAGAACAATGATTAGAATATGAAATATCACGGAGTAACAGCAATAAGAGGGGGAGAGGCATGTAGAAAATGCAACAGCAAGAATGCACAGAAAATGCAAGTTTTGATAAGTTGCACCTGCATAAGTGCAGGCAACTATGTCCAGCAAAAAAGAACTGGAGATAAAAGGAAAGGGTAGAGGGTGGGGAGACCCTCATTTTACTCAAGAATGCCAGCTGACAACGAGGCTGGAGCAAGACATCTCTGTGAACAGCCACACTAACAGTGCATCCTCATTGCTCCAGGAGCGTTCCAGTGCAATTCCCAGACTAGAAGTTTGTCCAAATGAAAATGTTTTAACCTAAGCCACAGCGTGGCCCTGCAACAGCCTTGGCGCTGGAGCTGGAGCTGCACAGCAGCAGGAGGAGGCACTGGGGTTATGGCCGAGCAAAGATCTCCCCAGCTCTGGAAGCATCTTTTCCTCTTGTGCAACTGCAGCCTCTCCGGGAAGCTCAGGCAGGTGTGTCCTGGCTTCACTTGCATGTTCCTGTACCTCACAGTGCCAGGACAAGGAGACTGTTCCACAAAGCTTAACCCCTTCAGGTACTTGGGCCAGTCAAACTTGGTCTTGAAGAAGAATTAAAGTTAATCAAACTCTTGCTCAGATTACCCCGTTTATAAGTTTGAAGTACTAATAAATCACATAGAATTTTTAAGATATGTGTAGGTGGTTGGTGGTTTTTTTTCTCTGTTTTCAAGAGCATCTGAAATTTATGTTATAGAAAGTAAGAGCGAGGAGAGGCTGGTCACAGCACAGCAATCGTTTTGCAAAACTCAGGTGACATCGTCTGGCCAAGCTCGGCTCTGCAGGCATCAAAGCAAGGATTATCCAGTAATGCACTGACATGGGAATTCTCCTTGTTAAGAAAATCAACACAGGACTGGAGCGTGCAGTTGTGCTGTAAGAGCCACCTCCAAGTAGCCAAGTCCATTTCAGAGGGGACAAACCAAAGCAACTGAACACGAATAGAAAGGAGCATGCCCAAGGCTCCACCCTGGGAACTCAGAACTCCCTGCACTGGTGATGCCTTAAGTTTTAGCTTTCATGTATTTCAGATTCTGTGCAGCCTAGGGGTATAGTTCTGAGCCTCACATTAAGTGCTAATAAGCTCTCTTCACAGAGCAGGGAGACAAAACAAATCCTTTTCCTGCTGAAGACCAGGGACAACTTTCAGGCCCAAGAGCACAAACAAGGGTGGGTTGAAGGGAGAAACGAGAAGGATGGGACCTCACAACCTGGAGCTGGAATTGGACAATTAAACCACAATATGCAAATAGACCAAAACTTATAAAAATGTAAGACCTCGTGACCAGTCAGCCATTTTGTGACCATTCTAAGTCATTCTAAGACCATTGGGTGTAGCCCTGGTCAGGCTTTTGTCCTGCCCAAGGTGTATCCTAAAGGCCTTTCAGTAAATATCTGTTTTATTCTCCAGCTCTGCCCAGTCTCTGTTCCAGGTCAGCCATCCCAAGGCATCACTGGCAGCAGCATGCTGGCTCCCAAAGCACTGCAGTCACCTACAGGTGGGAAGAACTTCTTCCACTGGGAGAACCTCTGGGCTGGTTTGGGAGAAGTACAAAGCCAAAGTCTGAACTAACCTACCTGCCCTAGAACAGGGCCCTATAGGATTGGCTCCAAAATTTCAGTAAGGAGGCATGGGAAATGTGCTTTATAACCCACTCATCTGCTGCCCATATAATTTTAAACATTGCCTGCTGACCACAGTTTCCTCTTCTCCACTGTTTCATTCAAAAAAACCCCTCATCAAGCCTTGCAGTTTTTCTCTTTAAGAAAAGTGCCAGGTAAGCTCCCTTAACCCAAATAAAAACCATAATTATTCTTCCCTGTCCCAACTTCTGGCTCCCAGTCACCTTTATCCTTGAGGATGTTAAAGAGCTTCAGTCAGAGCACCCCCAGTCCTTGAGACCTGGCTCCAGCAGAGGTGCCCTGTGTGCCCTGTGGTGCTGGCACAGCCAGGCTGTGATGTCCCTGAGCTACAGCACAGAAATTATCTCACCCAGTGACAAGTGCAGAGATCCAACAGGAGCAGTGTGAGCTAGTTCTTCAGGATAAACCCAAGGATCTGGTGAAATGGCAAGTGTTCTGCTGGACAGTAACAATTTGAAGGTCAATGTCCCCATCACAGATACAAGGAAGGGAAATTTTTTTTTTCATGTCACACCACACTTTGTAACCCCAAGAGAAACTCACACCTTGGATTCTTTCCCTTCCCTTCCCCTTTCTCTGGAAGTGCTCAGCCTGTGGCAGTACAGAGCACACTGCAGCAGTGTGACAAACTGATACCTGACAAAACCCCCAGGTGTGCCTCTGGTTCTCATAACTGTAGCTCTGAACACAGAAACTCTGTTCAATTTAACACCAAAAAACTCCTCCTCGATTTTAGACAAGTATCCTCTTCTGGAAGAAATCAGTCCCAAGGAATTTTCTTTTCTTTTTACCTCTCCAAGAACAGATAAACACTTGGAATAAATGGGAATAAAGTTAAGCCTCAAAGACTAAGTACATGAACATTTGCCTTGCTACTGGTCTACTGCAATTTAAGGATTTTAAGACAATTGCAACATTTTGAACATTATAATGATGCTTTAACTGCTGATGAACACATACATATCGAAGTTAAAGTAACTTTCTGTAAGTGTCAAATTAACTAAAGCCCAGTTTGGATATTTTGGCCAGTGAACTCGTGTCCCCTGTGCTACCTGGTCAATTTAATGGAACCTCAATAGTGTCAAGATGTATTTACTTTCATTCTTTAAGAGTTGTTTTTGTTGTGGGAAACCCCCAGAGCTACAAACAACTCAGCAAACTCAAGCTGATCACTTCTAGCCCAGTTTGGACATTTGTGCTCTCTGACTTGGAAGGTGGCATATTTCCCTAGGAGCTACCCAGTGCAGCAACCAAAACATTGCCATGTAAACATCCATTTAATAAAGATTACTTTTAAGTGTGAAAGGAGTATTTTTACTTACAAAAACAGTGATCCACTCTCACCAACTACAAAAAAAGTTACAAATAACTCCCCAAAAAAGACCCTCTCCCAACTCCAACTACATTTTGGAAGTCTGAATACTTAATTATAAATAAGAATAATAATTTAGGAGTTCCGAAGTAAAAAAGTGACAAAGTTGTATTTGAGCTCAAGGTGTAAGTTTTAGCGAAGAAAATAATATTTTTTTCTAGTATTTACATCCATGCTTAACCTCAGATGTTTTAAGTCATAATGCCCATAATTTTAAGACACAGAATCTGCATGACTGCTCTTGACTATTAGTTCTCTTACTGCTGCAGAAATGAAGAACACAAAAGGCAAGCAGAGCTATCTAACCTAAACCAGACTGCCTGCAAAGATGATCATTCCAACAGATTTTCAATATTGCAGGAGTTGCACCTAAATGTTCTCATAAATCTTCACATCATCAAACTTGCAGGAGCAGGTTAGTGCAGGAAGTTTGCTCACATAAAAATTTTTGACTATCCAAGTCACAAAATACTATTTTTATTAGTGCAAGTTAGCTCTGATTGCACTAATTAATAAAGCAATTAAGAAATGAAAATACCTACGACCAAGTTCAAATTGTTCACCACAAGCATATGGTGTACACATTACTGAGAATTTAGAGTGACTGAAATCTGGAACTTTATTAAAATACATTGGATAGAAGACATAATTGAATTGCTGTCAATTCAGGTAATTTCAGGGTGCAGGAAGTTGTTGAACTCATGCAACTTACTGTGGTTGTAGTATGTGAATTCTGTGTGTACACTGTCACAGTTCAGCACAACCTTTAATTTCTGCAGTGACTTTAAAACATGATTCTTTCCTGAGTAAATATGCACACCTAATATTGCAGAGAATTGAGACTGAAAGGAATTGCAAGGAAATGCAACATTTCAGCACTTTATTCTGTTTCAGCAGGCTCTTCAGAGCTGAAGATCCCTCTGGCTTGTTGAGAGAATCCCCCTCGTTTTGATCAGGTACGGCTCTTTTGGATCACCTGGTACCAGCTGTCAGAGATCATGAAAGAAGGGGGGACAGTATTGTCACCTTGTTCTTATGTGAGCATGGAAGCAGAAATGGATCTCAGTGCTCATGTGGCTCCAGCTGCTCGGCTGTTTGATGGGATGAATGGCACAGCCCGGGTGGGGTGTGTCACCTCCAGCTGGCTGCTCCTGTCCTGTGCGACAGCTACAGGGACTGAGAGTGCATGTCCAGGGGCTCTGTGGTGAGGATCCACAGCTCTGTCATCTCAGTCCTGGGGTATAAACTGAGAACACAAAACTCTGGTAAGAATGCAGAATAACACCTTGCTTACCCGAAGGTTGTCTTCACCATGTGCTTGGCATCTCAGAGAACCAGCTTTGGGTTTCCAGAGTTCTCACACACTTCTACGTGTGTGGACTTTTCACCCTGGGGCTTTCTCATCCTGCTTAGCCCTAGTTCACACTCGTTAGTGGAGGGGAGGGAGTTTCTGGCAAATTCCTGCCTTTCCCTGTGTGCTTGCCCGGGGCAGTGGAGGAGTCACTACACCTGGAGATATTTAAAGACACGTGGACGTGGTGCTCAGGGACGTGGTTTAGTGGTGGCCTTGGCAGTGCTGGGTTAACAGCTCGAGTCAGTCTTTGAGATCTTTTCCAACCTAAATGATTCCAAGTATGGATGGACTGCCTTCACTGACAGCAACAAATTCCAGGGAATATGCATTTGAATCCATGATTTGTATTTAAAAAACTAACCAACCAAACCAAACTTTTAACTAGATTAACATTATTCTTTTTCACCATAGATGATTATAGTGCTGCATGTCAAAATTGAGCAAACCTACCATGAAATGGGAAATAACTTTGATTTTCAGACACCTTCCCCAAAACAATTGCTACCAATCTGCAGGTGCAGTTCCAACCTACACACAGCAAAGTCTCCAGGAGTTACACTCCATGAAAAAGTGCCACAGAGACTCTTTCAAGAGATGACCTGTATTTCACCACTGGATGGTGAAAGGAACTAAACTTTGTGTTTATTTTATGACTAGACACTTGCTGCTTTGCTACACTACTCTTGCAGCAGCAGTTTGGCTCTACATTAAATGTTTTCTAGACTATCTTCATAAGACAAGTCTCAGTTCACACCCGTTTGATAATGGTTTAACACCTTTGTGCCTCTGGCTACACTGCTAAGTAATTCCTCTATTAAGATGAGGTTGAGAAATGCTTTTTCACTAATTTATGGCTAAATTTCAAGCAGTGAAGCCTGTAACTGATCCCATGAGAGGATTTGTAAGAGCAAACAGAGCCCAGTGAAGCCAGAAGGGTCCAGGGATGCTGCTGAGGGGCTCTCCCCTCCTGAGGTTAACACAGGCCTGACCACCCCTGCCTGCCTTTCCTGAGAGGAAATCTCAGTCCCCACAGCACCAGCCTGGAGGATGAGAGCAGGGCACCCTTTAAACCAAGCTGGACTCCAGCACAAAGAACTTCAGCAAGCTCTGCAGCATCTGGCACAAACCCAAAGTCTGCCTGCAGCCCTTATCACCCAGAGCTCAGGGGCAGATTTCCTGAGGTAAATCCTGGTTTGTTGCTCAAGGGGAACAGACCTACTCATTGAATCTGCCTGAATTACAGGCTGAATGGCTGGATGTATTCCAATATGTACTACACCAAAAAAAAACCCAAAAAACCACAAAACCATATATACATACATATATATATATATATATATATATGAAAACAGTAAATTTAGAAATTTTTTTAGGGATGCATTTAGTGATTGCAATTGTAGCACTGAATTAGTCAACTCTGAATAGTCAAAAGCATGAATAGTTTTTCAACAGTTTAGCTTCCTTCTCCTTCTAATCCCATCTTCTAAACAGACTATTAAATGCCTGAAAAAAGCACTAAGAAATTTTATGCGTAAGGAAAGTACACAAAGAGCCCCAACACCTTGTCTACTTAAGATCTTGAAAAAAAAAAACTTTTTCATCTGCTAAACTGTAGAGGGATAATGCTTTTAACTGAATTCAAGGAAAAAACCAAATATTTTTATTTGCTCTGCTGCACCCACACAAGTTCTTACTCAGCAGCAAGAACAGTAAACAGATCTATATTCCCAGTGTGCACATCCTTGTGGGAAACAGCTCCTGTGGAGTGTAAACAAGGAACAGACACCACAGAACACTATGTAAAAGCTAATTTGCAAGCTTGGATGGCACTCTGGAAAGCTCAGTATTAAAAAGAAACCATTGTAAAAGAGACTTTTGTGTATGTTCAGAGACTGAAACATACATTCATTGGGGAAAATAATTCTGCACCTATAAGGAAAAGCAAGAATGAAAGACTAAACCTATTTTGGAGAAGTATCAGTACTGTTACTTCTTCTAAGTTAAATCTGGAAAGAAAGGTGCTCTCTTTTGCTGTATCTACTTGTAGGTGAATTTTGAACTTCTAGATCTGAACTTCTAGATCTTGACCAACAATTTAAATTACAGTGGGTGGATTTGATGCACAGCACTTCATAGATCAATACTTAATAAAGGGAATTGTGAAGACCCTCACGTGTTTGAACTCTAAACTGTCACACAAGTCCACACAGAGTTAAGAGAATATGAATTCCCAGTTTTTCTTGTGGAGAAAAGAACTGCACAAGAAGACACAATTTTTCCCTTGCTTAAGGAAGAGAGTAGGAAAGACGTCTGACAATCCCAGGGCTCTTCAGCCAGCCTTCTTTCATGTTGTTTTATAAATATGGGGCAATTTGTTAAAATATCTGACACACCAAAAAAGGTTTGGTAGTTAATTTATTTAATTCAGTTACAGTGCTTTAACAGGATGCTACTTGTTCTCCACAACAGCAGAGCCTGACACTCCATGCAGCTACACCTATTATCCATCTCTATTAAACTGTACCAGTCTCAGTGAAATTTGCCTTGTTTGTTCATTGGAAAGTTTTACCGGAGGTTCTCATGGAATCAGAACTGGTCCACAATCTTTAGTTCAGTCACATTTCAGTGAGGTTTTATGAAAACGTTTTTCTTCAGTGTATACAAACCTGGAAACCCAGGGAAATTTCACCTTTTAGAAAGTTATTTTCAAAGCCAGTAAGTAACAAAAAGATTTAGGAACTTGCAGACACTGGTGGCAGCTGGAACTACCAGAGAGCGAGAGGAAAGGTTCAGTATCCAAGTTCCCTAGTGGTATTGAACTGCAGCAGTGCAAGGCTCTACTCGTGGTTCCTGTAGTAATCTTCAATAGTTTCTGAGTTGAAGTAGACCACGGTGACTGTGATGTCGTCCCTGTACATCCTGGCCAGGTCCTCGGGCAGGGTCAGCATGGCAGCCAGCTTCTCCGGGTCCACCTCGCCGTACTCGTTGCTGCCGATCGCGTGCCGGATCAGATGGGTGGCGATGTTCTGGTCCAGGGAGGCCAGCCCTTTGCTCCTCCTCCGCAGCAACAAGTTGTGCATGTAACCCAGATTAACTGGTTTCTTAAAAGTCAGTGGTGATTTCTGCATGTTGAGCTCTGCAAGGTGTCCAGCAACAAGTTTTACAACCTTCTCATTACTCAGCATCTCCCATAGCCCATCCGAAGCAATAACGAGAAACTTATCCTTGTTTCTTAACTTGTGGTATGTGACTTCAGGCTCTGCAGTTAAATAAGGGGGGGTATGGTAGTTTGGAGGAACGTACTGATAAATGTTTAGAGCCTCAACATCACAGCTGTTCTCGAGAATGCTGTGTTGCAATTCTTTACTCCATTTTAATTGCACATCTCCAAAAGCTCTGGAGGGCATGAGAATCCCCAGTAATCTGTCATTCACAAATAGGGTTTTCTCCTCAGATCTAGGATGTTCTCTCTTCAATCTTCTAATTTCAAATTCATCATAGGCATTGTGGTCTCGGGTTAGAGGGAGAGTAGACCACGTTCCATCTTCTTCACAGACCCCTAAAACCGCTCTGCAATCACCAGTGTTTGCCACGTGCAGGTGAACACCGTCAATGTGAGCTACACAGGCTGTCGCACCAGAAAAAGCTACTTGCAGGGCAATATTTCTCATCAACTCATTTTCTTGAGGAGCCTGAACTTCCAGCGATATGTCCGAGTCCAACCTTTTGAATGCACAAATCATGGCTTCTTCCAAACTAAACCCCGGCTCAGTGTCCAGGTCCAGCAAGTGCTGCCAGTAAACCCGGAGGTTCTCAAAGTACTGCGAGGAGATTTCCTGGTACTCCACGTCGTTGGGATGCCTGTGCCTCTGCAGGATGGGCCGCACAGGTTTCATGGCCTCCACGGCCAGCTCGATCTCCTCCAGGCTGTGGCGGGGCAGGAGGGACACGGCGATGTAGTGCAGCAGCCGCTCGCTCACGGCCTGGGCGCAGGCGGCGCCCGCGTGCCCGTCGAACACCCCGAACATCATCCCTGTGGTCTGCAGGCACGTGGCCGCGCTCCGCCGGTCCTCGATGGGGCTGTTGGAGGCCAGCTGGTTGCTTTCAAACCTCAGCACGGAATTCATACTCTTGCCATTCAAATCCAGTGTTCTGTGGGTTAGTTCACCTGCTCTGAGCATGTCGTTGATCTGTGCCGGAGACAGCTGGAAAGAGAAATGTTCTTCGGTGGAAGTGTGTCGGAATGCTTTGGGAAAGGAGAAAGTTCTGTCTAAGCTGCAGCTCCCAGCAGGGTAGGGACATGTTTTGGAGAAAACGAGCTTCCATTTGTTCTTGTTTCTATTTGGGATACAGATGGAGTACCAACGTCCTTTCCCTTGCAAAATAATGCTGCTTCTGGCTGAGCTCAAAATCCAGGATGACACAGTTCTTGACATCATAAGTCACTCCAAAATTGGAGCACCTTCCTTCAGTAACACGGAATGTCTTTGCAGCCTGGAATATAAGTGCAGAAAAGGGAAAATAATTAGAAAGTTTTTAAGAAGCTTTCCATATAGAAGTACAAAAGCATATCTAGAGCTCTCAGAAATGTTCAGAACTTCTTTCCAAAAGAGATTGCTATAGATAAAGGCATCTTAAAAGTGATACAATTTCTATCACTTAATTATAACCAAGGACATGACTGCTCTTTTTAACTAATCAGAAAAGATAATTTTGACTTTCCAGACAGGGATTTTTCCTCATTGTGGCAAGAAAAAGAAACGGCAACAGTACAAGAAATGTTATTGGAAACTGTGCAATGAAAAGCCTCATCTAACATGACACAGAACAAACAGATCCAACGAGCTTGAAAATTGGGACTTAAGCGACAATTATTGCCCAACTCTCAAAAAAGCCTGCTAGAGTACAACTCCATTAATAGACTCAAAATTTCAAATCCAAGAGAAGATAAGCACTTAAACCCTGTGGAAAGACTGAGAGATGTGGCCAGTTAATGATTTATGTGAACTACCATGATCCTCACAGCTAGAACAAGTCAGTCTACCTTTCCAATTCTGTTACAGCTTATAAGCTCAGCTGTTCTTTTTTTTACCTTCAAGGTCTTAACCAGCCCTCAGGCAGGCAGGATCTTTTACACAGCTGAAGGCAAATTCTACTGCTGGTTAATCTGTGCTTTTTTCACCGCACTGTGCACTCTAGTGCAGTGAAAGCTATAACACATTGACAACTTTTACAGGTTCACAATTTGGCTTGTTCGTTTGGAGAGCAATTAGAACGAGCTGCAGGGAAGATCTCTGCTGCCAACAGCACTGAAACCTCGGGTATTTCAGCAGCTGAAGCTCTTCAGCTGCCATGGGGGAGGTCCTTCCATTGTCTCCTGCTTTCAGTAAGGTATTCCAGCTGTGGGATATTGCTAAGTACAACCAGATGTTCACTCACAACAGAACCGTGCCCCATGGATTTCAAAAACTCATGGTATGGCAGCACCACAAGTACAATTACTCCCAAAAGATCCCGCTAGCAGCCACTGAGAACAAGAGAGTTCTCTGTGAGCTTTCAAACACTTTGAGGTGGCCTATGACACCACTTGCTCAGGCCAAAGACACTACATGCTGCTACAACACCAGTTTTTTAGCAGGGCACTTCACAAGAAATAACAAGAAACCAGCCAGATCAGATGAGTGGAAACTTTTCCAAGAAATCAGCAGGAAGTAAAAGTCACCTTGAGCTATTCTAAACAGAAGGCCTACGGATACAACTCAAGAACTGCTGAAATCTTGTTTGGAATCCAAAGCAACGTGTCACAAAACATTTCTGATGTGTGCTACCCATATTTAATGCAGAAGAGAACAGACAAGCATTCCAACAGACCCCACCACTATGATTCTGGCGACCTGGTGAGAAGAGGCAAAGACACAGCATAATTTTACTGCTAATGTCAGGAGAGCAGATGCAAAAGGCAGTGCAGTTCACTGTCCAAGGCCTGCCTGCTGTCTCCTGGGACACTGCATCTCCCCACACACACAACGCCTTTTGTTGTCCTACAGAAGGAACACAATCAAAATAATAGGAGGACAGCTGACACTACCAACTCCAGCAACAGCTAAACCCAAAAAGCACCTACAGCACAAGACACGCCAAGGTTTGCCAACCTTTTTCAGTCCATTCCCAGTACTGTTTTTTCTCCTTCCTCTTCCTGCCCCTCTCAGCCACATGAGATTGAAACAAGGATGACTTTCACATACTTACTCAAAAAGCCTATTGAAACAGTGTTTTAAAGAAACCTCCCCCGTTCACACCGGCCCGCTGACAGTGCGAGGTGGAATGGTTCTCCCCTAGCAGCAGAGTCGCTAACACCGGACAGCCCTGCGCTTGCCTAAGGTCAGGTAGCACTGACGAGCCCTGAGCCGCCGTGAGCCAGCCCTGCTCCCATCCTCGGGGTCCTCCGCAGGCGCAGTGTGCAGACGCTGCTGCCCAGGACGCCCCCGGTAGCGGTGCTAATTAAAGCTAAAGCTAAAGACCATTATGTAAGAGCCAATTATTACATAAACTCTCTCCCGCTCCAGCGCCGGCTCTGCCTCCCCGGGGAAGCGGTGTCCCAGCGGGGCCCGGGCTGAGCCCGGCCAGCCCCGGCACAGCCCGCAGCTGCCGGATCGCACAGCGCAGCAGCGCCCGCTTTTCCCAATGAAATGACAGACACCCGGCACATTTGGATTTACAGCCCCTCTGAGATCCCCACAACCCCACATCCCCCTCTCTCACCCTCCTGACACAGCCCACACCCACACACATCCGNCGGGCTGAGGGGCCCCGTGCCCGCCTCGCGCCCGCCGCCCCTGAGGCGCTGAGGGAGCGCCGGGCCCGGCCCTGAGCGGCCCTGGGCAGCACAGTAACGTGAGCAAAAAGGCAGCGAGTGACACGGGTTAGGAAAAAAAATCCAGCAGGAGTTTCTTCCTCATTAATAACGTTCAAAACCACGCTGTGTCCTTTCGGCTTTTCGGTTTTTTTTTTCCAGTACGATTCCCCACCCGTCAGCGCTGAGGATACCGGCTGATGAGGCTCAAAATCGCAAAGCTTTTTCGTAATTAAATCGCCATATAAATTATGGAGAACAAAAGGGCTCGTTTTGCTGACTCCCCGGTTTTTTGGTCTCATATGACTGCTTGTTTCGGTTAACATTTCCACTGAGCAGTTCTAAGCCCTGTAATGAGAGGAATGAATGGGCCCAAAGTGCATGGTGGTTAATCAGTGGTTACTGCTGTTAACGCAATGGTTACTAAGTAGCTCCTGCTTTAAAACTTCTAAGAATCTTTTTTTTTTTTTTGCAAAAAGAGAGGCTCACAAGTCACTAGAGGCTTTTATATTATCAGTGCATTTTTTAATTTGCCACCTCTTGTACTGAAGGATTTTTAGTTGAATAATGTGGTGCAAGTATCCTAGATGAGATAAGCGTGTTCCCAAGTTATGTCATGTGGAAAGATGCCGATCATCTTCAATGACTCTGAGCTTTCACTTGTTTCTTGTTTTTATTAAAACAATGAAACGTAGTTTCATATTGCATGGAAGAGCATACAAAAAAAAATCTTAACAAAAACTTTCATAATAATATTTCAGCATACGCAAGAAGCCACCTCAGGTTTGATGTAATTGTTTTATCTGCCTGACAAATCTGAACTGAAAGAGGACACCCACAGCTGCCCTTACCTGCATCTCTCTGCTCTGCCCAGTGCTCAGATACACCACCAGAGCTTCGGGATCTCCCCGGGGAATGGGGAATGGTCCCAGCCCCGAGGCTGCTGGAGCTCCAGGGGTCTTTGGACAGTGCTGCCAGGGATGCACAGGGGACATTGTTGGGGTGTCTGGGCAGGGACAGGAGCTGGACCCGATCACCCTTGTGGGTCCCTTCCAACTCAGGATATTCCATCATTCAATGATTCTTCCTTCTGCCCTACCAATTTTCAGCTTTTGTACCATTTACAAAACTGATAAATCCCCACACAGCAGCCTGAAAATGAACCTGACTGCTCTGAGTTTCCTGTGCTCCCACCATGGTTAAATACTTCTCTTCAGCTGAAAACTGTAACCCATTGCTCATGCAGTAATTTCATAAATTCATACATGTAAGCTGAAGTGACTTAGGAACCATGTAAATGAAAGTGAAACAACAGTCAGTCCTGCAGGAGATGTTCCTTTTACCCCACATTTTCTAAACACAAGAAGGAATGCCATATTGACGGTACTTGGCAGGGCTGAAGATCAAGTTGAATTGAGATTTAGATTCTACTTTGGACTGTTTGATTATGCTGATGAACTAAAGTGGTACATAATTAAAGGGGAAAATAGCAATGCTACTCTCTGATATGATCTGAGGAAAAAAATGGTATTGCTCAGGCTTGCAATGTTTTTGCCTTTAGGAATATCTAATAAAAATGGCAAATTTCAGTAGCAACACTGCTTGGTTGCCATAGTGCTCTATGTTTTTAATTTGCATTGAAAAAATTAGAACTCAAGTTTTTTTAAATAAAACTCAGATTTAGTTTTGAATTTGCTGATTATAGGTGAGCCAAGTTTAGTCCTGTGCCAGAAGAAAATCCTTACCTGTATTTATAAGAAAATTAGTCTAATTCCAGGTATTGTATTAAGTTGCAGCTATAGGCTAAAATACAGTAGATCCTATATTTAGATTATTTTCAAGGAACAATCTTATCTGCTGACTTGTACAGTCAGCAACTCTGCTTTTCTGTGGAAATACATTCTTGAACTCATTTCTGTGTTCTTGTTTAGGCCTGACTGCACTATTTGGGGTTTCCTTCTTTCTCATGGAATAAAAGTTTTCCCCCGCTTGGTTTGGACAACTGGCTGCGGCTACTTTGGTGCAATTCAAACATCTTCTGCTTCCAGCTGCAAACAGCTCCCCATCCACACTGCCTTCACAGCAGGTGCCAGCATGGATTACTTTCCATGACCTCATTGATATTAATGAAAAGTCTGGGACTCCCGATGCTTTGTAAACATTTCTTGTTATGGGGACACACAAAGATCAGAAATACCAAATAAGGCAGATATTCCTAAGAGAGCAAGTTAAAAATTGGACTAATATTTCTAATAAACAGCTAATCCTTTTGTCAAAAAGCTGACCAGCAGCAAAAGGTTTGAATCCAAAGAAAAGTAGTGAACTACTACTAAAAGTAGTTTTCTAGTTTTCAGAAGTTTTTCTGCAATGAAGAGACTCAGCCTAGTGATACAGATTAGAAAACAGCAAGAGATCCAAACCCTTTGGAAACTTGTGAACATACAAAGGAAGGTGGATCCTTTGAATGAACTGTCTCTCTGGCCCATCTCAGTGAACACAGACTGAGTTTTGTGCTTTTTGCACAAAAAGCTCTACAGTCTAATAACCAGCTGTTGGAAAGAAAACAGCACCAGCCCACAAAACACCTTCCTGCTGAGGAGCTTTAAGAATGTCCTGTTTGCTGGCTGTGTCTTGCCCTGTGAATAATGATAGACATTTCGTCTGCTGTATATGACATTTTGGATTTTCACAAAAGGAAAATTGGCACTGCAGATGGAGAAATCTCTTACTATAAACAAACAAAACTGACAAACAAATGGAGAAACGAAGGACACCCTAGGTCTGTTAGAGCAACTGTATTTTCTAGTTTGGTTGCAGCTGTTCCAGTCTAATCTTCCTAAGTAATCTAAACCAAACCCTCAAATGCTAGGAAAGATGGCAAGCTGTGAGAAACATCGATAAACAGAGGTAAATACCATGAACAACTGTAGGAAAGGTGCCATTCCAGCTCCTCAGCTTCATTTAGCCTCTCCTGTTGCAGCAGTGGCCCAGCAGTGTCTGGAGTTGCAGGGGTTAATCTGAAGACCCAGTTTAAGTCAAAGTAATTGCACTGGTGCAAAGGTCTTCCCAGTTGCTATAATAGGATCTGAATGCCACATGGATCATTTTTATTGGATGTTGCTGAAAAATTGGTTTAAGTTAAACAAACAAATGTTCATTAAGGTTCTGTGCCACTGTAAAAGTAAATTTACATTTCTTGGGGTCAAGTCTAGGAAAGTCTTGTGGCTTGGGAAGAAGTGCTCACGTGTGAAAGAAAGTGATTACATTCCTTTCCTCTCTCTCCTCCTTCCAGCTTCTCCTCCAACAGACAAAAAGGGTGAGCTGGCTCCTAAATTGCTGTATTTAATATTCCACTGTGTTGATATGAATTAAATTATTTGCATTACTATGTTGCTGTTCACAACCTGGTGCTGAAATTTTACTAAATTTCAAATGCAGTGCAAGTGGCAGCATAAATGGAACATCAGAGGAGTGAAAGTTCCCTGCCTTACAGCTGTGCAGGTTGGAAATAGTTCTGTGCAAGTCAGTCAGGTTCCATCCTCTGCTGTGCTTTCCTCAGGGTAAGTGAGAAGAAGTGTGAGACCCCCACTCTTGCAGGCAAGCAGAGACAGTGCTCTGATGCTCGGGGCTGTCACTAAGGGGTTGCTTCTGCATGCAGAAGAGTTCAGAGAGGAAAGCAGCTACAATGAGTTATATGATAACACTCTATTTTCTTCAGGCTTATCTCTGTTTTTTCCTGAAACGCTCTCTTTTTTATCTTTCTGACCTTTGGACTCTGCCAAAAGCACCATCTGGTGTTGAGGTACCTTGCAAAACTTTTCCCCAGTTCTTGTATTTGGATTAATTTACCCTCATCATGAAATGTATCATTGTAAGTCTGCTACATCATAGCAACTGTATGATAGAAACTACCTAAAAATCGTTCTGCTTGCAAGAGATTGGGGGAGAACGCCAAAGGTGAACTGTAACTACAGCAATTAAAGTTTCAAAGCTAAAGTTAAGAGAGTGTGCAGTTCACCAAGCAGAAGATCTCTCTGCTCAGCAGTGAAATGAGGAACAAACAATTGTAACTGGTTTATCGAGTTTCTTTTGTCAGACTGATTTTTATCTGAGGAAGGAGTTTCAGTGACTACATATACAGAGCCAGCAAGGGGTTTTCAATGACAATCACCCATATCTTTACAAATTATTACTGTCACAGTTAAATTCTCTCATCTGTTGTATTTTGACAGAGTGGGCCTTAACAATTGTTTAAAGCATTGTGGCAAGAAAGGGAAGGAGAGCCACTAGATGGCATTTTTAATCCAGCTTTTACTGCTGTGCACGTTCAGTCACTATCCTAAATGTGAGGCCTCTGTTCTCAGTTAGGATGGCTGCAATCCCAGGAGAGGTAAGTGAATTTTTGCTGGAATAATTACAGTCAACTCCCATTTTTCCTTCAACACAACAATTTGGTAAAAGGTAATGTTTTAGAATCATTTAATCTCAAAATAAATGAAGTGCATTAAATAGGTGTTTATCCAATACAATATTTGCCATTTTTTATTGGATGATCAGGGCCTCAAGAAACAACAAAGAATATAGAAGTCTTCCTTTTATATTTTACTTCCCTGTGGTAAAAAATAGATCATGTTCTTCCGTCCAACAACTGGAAAAAAACCGAAAAAACCCAAACAACCAAAAAACCCTATAAGCAAAATCAAATTTATTTCTGCAGGAAGGTACAGTTCATTTTCTCCCTGGAAATGAACATCTTGGGGCAATGCAGCATTTAAAGCTCTTTGCAATGTCTGAGCTTTTACAATAACCAAGTAAGCTAAACATTATCCTCCTGTTGTTCATGAATAAACCACCCTCAAAGAAGCTTAAGTACTGTGTGCAAGGTCACAGCACGGACACAAACTTTTTTTAGGTTGAGGGGCTGGAGCTGGGAAAACTAGACAAAGTTTCAGTGCACAAGCCCTCTTTACCTCCTATGAGACAGGGAGCCTACCCCTATGCCTAAAATGAGAGGAAAACACTGAAAATGCTCATCTTGACCTGCTCTGTGAACACCTGTACAAATATTAATGCAGCAGTACTGGGATAGCTTGATTATGGTACATATGGTAAATAATATTGGTTATATTTTAATTAGAAAAGTATTTTAAATTTGCCCCTAATAAACTTTTTTTGGCTATCCAAACGTAAAGTTTTTTGAAAGACTTTTTACATTTTTGAATGCATCTCTTCATGTAAATTTTAACAGGGACATAAGATTCATGATAGTAATTTAACTTTGGGCAAGAAGTCATTCAAGGTATACAGTATGTTAGAACTTAAGTGAAAGGATTAAGCTGAAACAGAAACTGTTAATCCCAGAAGATGGTAAGAACTGTGATAGGGACTAAAAAGAGACATCGGAAATAATTTCTAGGATTTAAAAATATGCCCACAAACTTGGGAGGGATAACTCATATCTGTACTCTAAATCATTCCACAGTAGCTTAGGCAAAGTTTCTGTAGAACAAAAGATAAGCAATCAAAGCATTCCTTGATCCAAAAGAGATGCATCCATTGAAAATGTCAAACAGTATCTGTTAATGAAAATCCAAGAAAAATAATGCTGTAAGCAGGGAGAGATGGGTCTTCTCAAAATAAAGGATGAAGATACGCACACGTGATTTTAGTCTCATTTATTTCATTTGTTAAAGAAATTAAGATACATTAAAGAGAGTTTCTACAATACCAGTTTGCATTACTAGCAAAGTTCATAATACATTCATAATAGCTAAAACCATTGCATTTTGTAAGGATTTTCCATTGCCTTTAGCATCTGCTGGATAAGAATCTCACATCTAAAACAATGCTGAATTAGCCCTCACAACAGTCCTGTGAGGTAGAGGTCAGTGTTACCCTCTTTCTACATAAGAGGAAACTGAGAAACAAAGTTTTAGGTCAGTGTACAGAAAAACCATGGAGATCTGAGGAGCAGAAATCCAGTCTTTCACTCCTTGTACTGTGCTCCACATCTCATGTTGTCCTTCCCTGGAGAAAGGGGAGCAGCCACAGCAGCTGCTGTTCTCCCTTCTCCCCACTTTCCTCGGTCTTGTACGTCTTTATTTCTCCATCTCAGCTGATGAAAAGTGATAACATCAGCAATTTCTACCTGAACTACACAGACAGAACAGGCCATGTGAGGCCCAGAACTACAGGAGCTGGGAATTGACTGTGGGTAGTCACAGAGAACATCACAGTATTGAGAACCAGTCAGAATTTTGTCACTAAGCTGCAGAACCAACATGTGGCTGTTCTAAAGCAACTTTTGCAGAGGTAAAAGCACTCAGGAGTGCTGAAGCCTCGCGTGTGCAGGGAGCATCCCTGCCAGGCAGCCCTGGGACAGGGAGAGTCTCTGCAGCAATGCACACTCAGGGCAGACAGAATCTACCTGTGTTAGGTCCCTAAAGGAAACAAAATACCTGCTCTCTACAGGGCAGACACTGAAGGAGGTCATATTGCAGAGCATAGCACTGAGCTGAGGTAGAATCTGAGCAACTGAGGACCACAAAACACACCTGGATCACTACAGAGGAACTCTTCAACCAAACTGCCCCTGACCAGGGCACTGTGCTCCTGTGTTCTGCATGGGCTGAAAGGACAAATACCTAAATAACGTTGCAGTAAACTGCTCTGCTTTTCAACACAGCATTCCATTGTTACTTCTCATTGTAAGATAACATCTCCGAACAGCAGATTTAAAATATATATTTAACTTTCATACCAGGGCCTACTTGAGGTGAGTAAAGAACTTTTTTCTAGTGCTACTCATACACTCTGTGTCATCAGGCAGCAAGAATACAGTGAAAGCAGTCTTTAAATCAGAGTTTAGCAAATGGTAACTACAGATCAGTAAGGAAAATTTAAGTCAAATTTGTCCAAAATTCTTGATTACTATTTCCTCATGTATTCAATGAGAAAAGTAGAAGTTGTGGCCATCAGCACTAGTAGATCACTACACAATTTTCCATTTTATAGCAAGTTGGATTTTAATGTTGTTTTAATTTTATAGAGTTTCAGGTCTTGGATAACAACCTAGTTCACTCAGCTATCCCTTATGTTAAACAGTGCTGGTTAAAAAGATGCCATTTCTCCAAAGAATGGGCACTTCAAATAAAATAGGAAGCCAGAAGATTGTCCCCCTCCAAGCAGAAGGTTCATGGAAATGCCTGTCTTGTGAGTTCCATGAGTGGTCTGTAGACCAGAGTATCTCATATGTGGAAGCTCTTGGATATCTCAGGTCCATTATCAGTTTTCTTCAGGCCTTGAAGGAAGCTCGAACAATTCTCCCCTTCAGAGGCTGAGGGGGGCGAAAGTTATTGGCCATTTGGATCCTCTGGTCTTCCTCGCCAGTGAAGAGCAGCATGCGGAACTTCTCCAGCTGGAAGTTCAGAGGAAACAATTCACTGCTTAAGAGGGCAATCAACAGGAATGTTTTTAAAAAAGGACTAAAAAGAAATATTCAGTATATTTTAATCAGTTAATGCAACAGGTTCAAGCAAAGCTCCTAGAGAGTATTAATAGAAAATAACAAAAGCCCTGAGGCTTGAACAGGCTTTTAACTTTTAACTTAGCCTCATTTCAAATGAAAACAGTCTTTGCCTGCTTATCTAGCATTGATTGCTGCAAGAACTGAGAGAGTATCAGAAATGTACCTGTTTCACAGAGATTCTGATGGGTTCTTTCAGCACTATCCACGTCACACTCTCATTAAGGGGTGGGGTTGTCAGAGAACCAAGGTATGTCCAGTAATCTAGACTCAAGGGCAGGAGACATTTAGGGTTGAAGCCTCTAAACTGAGCTTTTGTTCCCTAGGAAAAGAAAATAGTCTTAAAATTTATCCTTTTACTTTTAAGTGCAGGTAAAATAACTTCTTTGAAAGAGAAGAAAATGTTAAAGTAACATTAAAAATAGAGGAAAGGAGACGTCTGTAAAGGTTTGGCTGCCTTATAACTGTTAGGCAAAAGTAGATGGCAAGTGTGATGCCTAGTGCTGGCTTACTGGAGTTTGAAGTCTTGCACCATTGTCTCTACCAAAATTCATCTCTAGTCACAGCAGGCCCCAAAATAATGCAGAAGTGTGTTCTGTATATAGTGTTCAGTGTGAGCTATAGATAATATCATGGCAGAATTCCTGGTCTCATTACTTCTCATCTATTTTAGTAGGAAAATTTAAATCCTATAGTCATTTTCTGGTATGGTAAATATTGGCCTTAAAAAAAATAAAATCAAACCTTCAAGTCTAAAATGAGAAGAAGGTGGATTGATAGAGGAAGGTACATCAGCCAAAGGACTGGTAGAAATAGAAGGAGGTGCTGCCTGAAGTAGTGATTGCCTTAAGCACCACAGTTTGGAGCAACACACTTCAGCCTGCAAGAGCATCCAAAGGGGTCTCAGTCACTCAGAAAACACCTCAGGAACAAACTCTGGTCCTCGGTAAGTTCATCCCTGACAGAGCTCTGCAGCAAAGACAAACAGGCAGCTTCCACTTGTGCCAGCTGAGGCTTAATGGAAAAGGATTGTTTTGCTGAGTCTCAAGGGTCAGGGAGCTGTTGATTTTAAATATTTTGGGAAAGGCAGAACCTCTGGATGACCAGTGGGGTCAGCACAGCTTAGTGAGGCACCTGAGATTAAGAAAATAATATGAACTTTGGAGGGGAAGAAAAAACTACAACAGTTATGTTCCAGTTATGGGAGGATCTGTGGGTGGGTGATTTTTCATTTTTGTCTCAAAGATGTACATGAGATGATTTTTAAAGGATATCCCAGAAGCAAATTTAAAGAGCTTAGAACTTACTTTAAATTTTACCATGTACAAAGCATCAGTGAGTCTGTTCATACTGGCATGTTCTTTTCCAATCTAAAAGAATGGAATAGACAGGTTAAATTAGGACTACAACTATGCTTTAATTAGGTGTTGTTTTCTTACGCAAATCTTAACATTCCTACCAAAGTTTATCAGCAATTTGCAATGCATTAATTCTTCCAGTAAGTCATCTGTTTTCCTTAAGCACTTCTTAAATATGTGGCACAGTCCTCAAACACTTTACAGCATAATGCTTTTTATCATGTAAACATGCTATTTTTGCAATTTTTACCTCCAAGAAAACACCAACTACTGCCAAGCCATCTGGAGCTGCTGCTGCCTCTCCAAATGTTGCATATTTTCTGGCATTCCAATGTACTAAGTGGAGCTTTAAAGAAAAATAACAAATAAGAATTAAATTAGTGATAGAAGTTACGAACGTGGTTTCTCATTGACAGCACTAACACTTGTTCATAACAGAACAGTTTTGTGTCAAAGGCATTGCTGGAAACATGAAGAAGTTCAATCTTTTGGACAGGTCCGTGAGTGTGGGCAGGAACCAGACAAGTTTTCTGTAACAGCCCACATGGGGGTGGCATGGCCAGGCTTTGGGAGTGGGAGGGTACAGGGGTGGCTTCTGTGAGAAACTGCCAGAAGCTGCTCCAGCTCGTGATCACAAGGAAGGGACNGAGACAACCTGGGATGAGCTGAGCACAGCCCCCATCCCCCTGCACCACTTGGGGGAGAGGCAGAGAAAGCTGGGAGTAAAGTTAAACCCAGGAAGAAAGGAGGGGTGAGGAGAAGGTGTTTTAAGATTTAGTTTTTGTTTGCCATTCTTCTACTCTGGTTGTTAATAGATTTTTTTGTTTTGCTGTGTCAGTAACTGGTGAAGGATCTTTCCCTGCCCTTATCCCAACTCACAAACCTTTCCTTATATTTCCTCTCCCCACCCAGCTGAGGAGGGCAGGGATGGCTGACCTACCCACGGTGAGCAAGGAATCAGAATCCTAATCCTGCCCCCACTGCAGACAAAGTCATGTGACAACATCACTTGCATGCAATAATCCCATCTGTGAAAACACGTCCTTACCTCGCAGGGAAAAGGTTTTCCATCAATGGTGTGCTCTGATCCCTGGCTGTGTGTGGTCCCCCAGTGGAAGTGGAACTGCTTTAGCCGGAATGGATTCTGAAAGGGCCCTCCACTGATTGCTGGGCAGAAGAGCAAAAAAATTTAAAAGGTGAAGAAAGCTTAAGCATTCTGGCTTTTTAGCTTCCTGCTAGTAAAACTAACCACTGTTGGCACAATAGTGGAAAAAAGCCAGCAGCCTCTCCCAGCTGCCAGCATGAAAAAGATGCATCATCCAGGCATTTAAGAGGAATGGATTTACTTATGGAGAGCACCTAAATTCATTTGAAAATGTAAATTAAAAACACTGTGTGGCTACCTGTACAGAATTTGTAGCTTTCTTGAAAGAGTGTATTTGACACAAAGATGGGGTAACCACCCTTATGGTTATGCCTTTCCTGTGAAACACAATAAATACAAGTGGAACAGATGGAGCAGCCCCGGGAGCAGCCCTTGGGGGTGCTGTGGATGAGAGCTGGCCCTACCCCAACCCTGAAACCCCTGCCCTGGGCTGAGCCCCAGAGTGGGCAGCAGGGGAGGGGGATTCTGGCCCCTCAGGTGAGACCCCACCTGCAGAGCTGCCCCAGCCCTGGGCCAGCACAGCAAGGACCTGGAGCTGCTGGAGAGAGCCCAGAGGAGGCACCAGCATGAGCAGAGGGATGGAGCAGCTCTGCTGGGAGGAAAGGCTGGGAGAGCTGGGATTGTTCACCTGGAGAAGAAAAAGCTCCAAGGAAACCTTATACCCTGAACATCAGGTAGACAATTCAGCTAAGTATTTCCTTCTTGCAGTATCTTTACTTCCAGTGGAGGTTATCTATACTCCATTCCCTTTAAATACCTGATCCCATAAAAGAGGAAATATAATAGCTGGTACTTCACACGACACCACTCAACCTCAAATCACCTTCTAAAGGTAAGGAAATGCCACAGAGACACTTGATAACATCATTTGAAATAACACCTAAGCACAGATGAATGTTTAAGATGCCATCTATAGCAGATATTTTATCAACAGCATCAGTAATCTCTCTATTTTATATGCCACCAAATCTAATACACTTTGCCCAACAGACATCAAAACCTAATCAATGTCACATCAAGAAAATTAAAATTACATTTAATATCTGTAAAGCTTGTATCCTCAGTGCACTTCACAACATTTTATTCAAAGAATAAAAGTTGGGGCTTGCACAGTGCTACCACATATGCATGTTTCCAGCTGGCCTTTATGCAGGAAACTGGCCTTGTCAAAGCAAAGGTTTTAGTATTAATTAAGGATATAAATACTTCCAGTACATTTTTCTAAAGTTAGCAAAAGAATGCATCACCTATCCCAAATATTTTAAGAAATTTAGCTATTATGGATTACTGTCAAAATTCTGTTGTGTCATTTATGCAGAGCTTTGAGTCACTAGATCTATTTCAACACAATCAAGAGCAATTTAAATCATGTTTTCCACTCCTAGCAGTCATCTTCCTTGAAAAAGTGTTATTGAAACAAGACATGCTTAGTGTAGAAAGGGTCTCATTCCTGGCAGGTGCTCTGAGTCTGTATGTTTAAATGCAGAGTAATAGATGTTTTTAAACTTCTAAAGCTGAATAAAGTTCACTGTTACACAGATACAGTTCAGCTGAAAATTGCATTAAAGTAGTTACCAAGCTAAGATAATATTTCCAGAGAGGTTTTACAAATTCTATTTATAGGGTGACATTCTGAACAGATCTGTGCAGTAAAAATGGAAAATGCTCACCCAGTCTTCTTTGCAAATTCAGTAAAGATACGATGCTTGAAAACCTGACCATCCAATTGGGCAGGTTCTTAAATTCATTCCAGAAGAGAAATTTTAGAACAAAATGGCTGGAATAGTAACCTTTAGCCCTTATTTCAAAGGGTTACCAGCACAGACAAGCCACTTCACAGAAAAAGTAATTTGTTTTCAATATCAAGGTACCTTATTTAGCTTGCATCAATCAGCACACCCAAAAGGAGGATGAAATCAGCTGATAGGTTTAAAAATTGTTCCAGCTCTTTTTGTGCTGGTTTGTTGTGGTTTTTTTTAATGCACTCTTCCCATTTATCAGCTGCTTTATTATCTCCATTTGAATGCTCTTCCCCTACCCCCAGATGTAAAAGCACAGTCTACCATGGAAACAGACCTAACAGAAGAAATACTCAGTCACTTAAAGGATTTACATTTTCTGCCAAGGGCTGAGACAAGAATAAGGTACAACTGCAGACAGTCCAAGATCCAAAGCTGGCTGCTACCAACTCAGAATGAGCTTAAGATTTTCTAATTTCTGAAGAAACCAAAGTGCTACAAGTCAGGGAGGAAAGAAGAAAATGCAAGGTAACGGGGACCAGTCCAGGTACAACTTGGTGCAGTGATTATGATTATGATGACTGTGCTGCAGGACTCAGCTCTGCTCTTCCTCTTCCCTTCCCTGTGGGTGGGTGCTGGGCACTGAGCCAGAGCTGGCACGTGAGTTGGCATCTTCGATTGGGGTGATCATGAACCAGGGCACTGGGGAGCTTACATCCCTGCTCTGGGTGCTGGATGTGGTCTGGCAGTGCTGGAGAGATGCCCAGCAAACTCCAACTCTAATCTAAAAGAAAAGGACTGCGATCAAACTTCTCATTTTTCTGATGAAAGAGCTTTTCCTAATGAAGAAACACTTATTGATCTGTGATACTGCATTGCTTGAGGGTCTCAAAGTAAAGTCAAAATATAAACGGCTCCAGTCACATGCCTTGTTCTAAGCTGAAATTATACCCATCATAGAAGTTACAGCATTCAGAATGCACTTAATTATTTCCCTCACTAAGTCCCAAACCGGTGTTCTGAGTTAGCTGGCTGTGTAAGCCTCACCTGTCCTGTCATCAGTGTCCTCAAACTCCACCATGACGGAGTGGCCGGTGTTGGAGATGCTGAGGGAGGTGCAGGACTGGTAGGAGATGACGAGGGGCTGCAGGCTGGGGTCATAGACTGCCCGTGCAGAATCGATGTCGATGGGGGACTGCCGGTTCCCCTGGGCAATGGGGTAAGCTTTGTGCCACTCCGAAGGGCCTTCAACAGCACACAAAGGAAAGCAGCATTATTTCCTTCTTACCATACTCAGAATGGCCATCATGGTTTTTCATGAGGCTTGAAATAAAGCTTGCTCAGCAAGAGTGAATCCAATGTTTGAAATGTGAGAAATTAATTTAAAGTCCAGGCTGGTGTGTTTTTATTAGCACAAGCAGGCTGCAACAAGATGGGGATTCAAATATCTTGCCCAGAACACACAGAGGAGATCATGGCACATTGACAGAGTGCTGTACCCCCAGTCACTGTGCCACTCTCTCTCTGCAGAGGCTGCAGTTACCTTGCTAAGGTGTTCCAAGGTGGGTACAGGTGTAAACACTTGCATGCACAAACACACTCTCCAAAGAAACAGCATTTAATTCTCCCTGGGAAAGAGAGTGTAAAAGCTCCAGCAATTCAAATTAGATGCAGATGACTCAATCTCTTAGCTACTGACTATGCAGTTATTTTTAAAATCATTTTATGACTGCAGTAAATCTTTGAGACAGTTCCATACTTCACTCATGCCCATTATGGTACCTCTCTAACCTGAGTGAAGGATACAGGATGATAATAAACACTTTGAGACTTCCTGACCTCAATAGAGAGGGGAGAAAGCCCAGTTTAATAGCAGAACTCTGCTGCCAGAGCTGGAAGATTCTTAAGCCATTTCAAATAACAAAAGCTTATCCATATCAAAGAATTCCTTTTTCTTATGGCTCATTTTCTACTTTGCTATGGTAGTGAAAGCAGCAATTAAATTCCTCTGCTGCTTTTGTGCATGAAGTATAACAGTAACAATTGTACTTCAGGATTCTCAAGAAGCACATTTTTAATTGCAGCATTCTCACATGCTTTCACAAGGGGAAGCTTTTTTAAAATCAAGCACAGGTATTTAGCCTCCTTGAGTTTACATAACACAACAGTGATCTATTACACTGTTACTTGGCTTTGACACTTTCTGCAAAGCTAAGCTTATAAAATAATATCTCTCCTCAGCCTGCCTGTAAAGCAGATTTAGGAATTAAATGCTCTTACACAAGCTAAGGCAATATCATTTGGCTCTCACAAGCTTCACGAGAGTATACATGGCTTTATTACTCCTAGCTACAAGCACAAATACATAACATTACCTACTAGCACTAACCGGCTTCACTTGGTAGTCAAACTTGCTTTCAGACTCACAGAAACTAAAGGAATTGCTGTTAAGAAAGAGACTGGCCCCTGAAGGTTATGCAAAAGACTCGTGTTGGACACTCAGCAGCTAAAATAATTGCTGCAAGGAGAAACACTCCTGGAAGTTATGCAATTGTCCCATTGGCCAGCATCAGTCACTTGTCCATCCTCTCTGTAAAGGATACAGGCACTATAAAACACTACTGTGGCAATCCTTCAGGAGCTCCACATCCCCCTCACGCTGTGACACGCATCCTTGGAGGTGGGAAGCAAAGGAGGAGGACTAAATTAAAAACTGTCAAATCAGAAAGCATAAGTTGTTCTGTAAGAGATCTGATACTGATCTGTACAATTTATTGATGTACTAGACATACATAACATATAGCTTATTTTATTCACTTTTATGAAAGCCTAGATATCACATTTCAGCAACTGCACAGAATCAGGAGATCTATTACTACTCTACTAAATCTTCTCTACCTAACAGAATTGCTTTTGGAGAGAGACACAGGTAATTTTTTTATAACAGCATTTTGGAAGGGACCCATCTATAATATCTGCAGTCTGAAAAAACCCCAAAGCATTTAAACTGCTTCCCTCAGTTTAGGAATGTTGATTGCAACACTGAAAGATAGCAGATGTAAACTTGGCATCTTGTGGTGCCACTTTCTGGGTGCTATTGAGTATCAATAAAGTAATTAATTACCTGCTGTATATACTCGATTCTTGCAGACATCAAAATGCAGGCAGCTCTGCAGGGCTCAGGCAACAGCTCTAGAAAAAAAACGAGTGGGGGAAGACAGAGAGATGCAGCACGGAAATGCCAAAACCTACCGTCAGCCTGCCCATATCCCCAACTGTGGTGGCCAGTCATTTTGGGAGCTGCCCCTGCTTGGCTCCAGCTCCCTGAGCAGGGCACTGCTGCCTACCTGCCTTTATAGCGGCTCCCCGTGGGATAGGGTCAGCCCCTTAAAGATACAGAGCAGCCACAGCAATTCCTGCAGGACAGGGAAAGTGCCCATGTTCTCCTGCTCCAGCCTTGCTGCTCCTGCTCTGCTGCTGCTCCCCCTATTTGCCAAGGGAGCACAGGTGAAGGAAAATGTAAAACTCAAGTAACTGAAGTCTCAGGACTTAGAGAGAAAGCCAAACTGTGAATCAAATTTAGAAAAAAAAAATCAGCGTTTTCTCATTGTCTGCCCCAAGGAAGCAAAAGCCATCAGGTGCTCTGAGCATCAGGACATCCGTGTGCAGGTGGGACCTGCCCTTCTCACATCTGTGCTCTGCAGGGAGAAACATCACTGCCTTTCTTCTGAAATCCTCCTGCCAGCTGCAAAAAAGGAATGGTGTTTTCACCACATCTGTAATTAATCACAATCAGTGCTTAGATGAGGTGGAGAACATTCTCATCTTGGGAAAAAAAGACTTCTTATGCTGCTTTTAAACAAGGTACAAGTCACACAAAGTAAGGATGAATTGACAATCTGATTTTAATTTTGCGACTTTAAAGAAACTTTTTAAATGGACAAAATTAAAAGTCTGTTTATATAAGGGACAGAACATAGTAGACTCCAGATAAAGGAGTTGATCTGTGAAGTCTCAGTTATCTGGAATGATCCAGTAGTTGCCTGCAACCTGCTAAAGCCATTCAGAGGCTACAATGAGACACCCAATCTGCAGCTGTAAAATGTCTTAAGATATCTCTGGGGCAAGGTAAAAGGTTCCTTCATTGTAATTTTGTTAGATCTGAGGAAATGCTGTCTGTCAAGGCTGCATTTTATGAACACATTGATTTTCACAAAGACAATAGCACACAAAAATAGGGATTCTTCTATTATGCAATCAAGAATATGGAAGGAAAAAATCAATAAGAGCATTTTATGCAGCTTTTATGTTGTGGTACTGCCTTGTAAGTATTAATTTTCTTTTTCAGGAGATTTCCATGAGAGTCAGCTATAAAACCTTTAAGAGTTGCTGATGCCAGCTAAATCACTCACAGAGGGATGTAAACTGCTGCAAAGGTCTCCACAGGAGAGTTCTACAATGACTTACTCAGGTCAGCTCCTCTATTAGTTCCTGTCAAGCTGCTGTGACCCGCTCAGGTCCCTGACACACACCTGGCACAGACACTGGGTACAGCTGTGTCCCAACAGTCTGGGCACACAGGCCCTTCCAGTGGGCACCCAACACTGGAATTAGGACCTTAAAATACTCACTCAGATGCAGAGTCAGGAAAGCTGTTCAAGGGAAAAGTACAAAAAATACCATTGCAGCAGTGAAAAGAAATGGAAGAGGGATTTTGTGTGTTAAAAGAGCAGACCAAAGCTGGGGAAGCCCACATGCACGGCAGAGAATGCTGAGCAACTGTTTCCAAGAGAAACATCAACACTGGGCTCAGGTGAGCCCACAGGGCACAGTGGCACTGCAGTGCCCAACCTGCACTGGCCACCATCGACCCCTTCAGCTTTTATCTCCTCACTCAAACCCACACAGGTGTCTGCAGATCTGCACTACAAACACATGGCACAGGAAGAGCTCTGAGACAAGTGAAAATATCCTGAAGATGTAGCAGGAAGCAGACTCCAGAAAATGGAGGTTTAAATGGATGGATTTAGAAAAGTGGAAAGGGGGAATGACAATACCTGAGGGGAAAGGAAAGATAGCCTGAATAAAATTTTAGCTTGCAAAATGTATCATTAGTAAATTATAGTCAGTGTGTATATGACAACTTACTGTGCTTCCAACCCAACCAGCCTTCTTTCTTTATGAGGAAAATGTTAAATTTTCCTTAAATATAAGGTAACAGTGCTGCTTATACAAATATCACATTATTCTGTAACCCTGATACCTCTGGATATCGGCTGACTCTAAGAATGGGTTTCACTGATTCTGTCCTCTAATTATCATTTATCACTTCAAAACCTGCAGTCATCATGTAATTCTGTTCTATTTTACTAGTTTGAATCCAGGACAATTACATCACACTTGTGAACTTATGGAAGTGAGAACAACAGAGCGTTAAGTGCTTAAGGGGTGGATTTCTCCAATGCTGAGCTAAAAGTGAAGAACCCATGATTTCCACAAATTTCTCCTGGGCTCTTGATGCCATGTCAGAAGTGTCTGCTTTGCTGTGAATGACAGGAAGACATAATTCCATTCACTACAGTGAGACGTTTCAAGCTGCCTTAAAAAAAAAAATCTGTCTTCCCCAGCCTTCTCACGTATGGTTTTATTCCCCTTTGCCAGCAGTGATGAGTGAACAGAGCAGCGGCCCAGGACAAATACAGGGGTTCTTGTGAACCTGTCACCAGGTTGTGATACAGAACTAACAACATATGCTTCAGGTTTCCCATCTTTAGATATAGAACTGATCTTCTTTATGATTTAATTGGAGCTCCCTTTATTAAAATTGCGGTATAAGGACTAACCATTATAGTTAGAAAACTCCAAGTAAGACTGGAGTGCTGAATTGAAGTTGGACATATTTAAGCTTTGCAGATTTGAGGAAATTGGGGATTTTAATCTCTAAAGTAAAATATCTCTGGAGTTATTGGGAGATTGTTGCACATGGAGATGTCACCTGAGGATAATGCTACTGAGAAATATTAATGCATCACTGTGGAGGGACAGAGCTGCATTTTAAGGTCTGTAAGATGAAGTAAGAGTTATTTGGTTCCAAGGTAAATGGCTCAATAGCACTCTAAGTGTATTAAGTAACTTGGCAATGACATCTGCTGACATAATTAATACTGGTGACACATTTGAACAAGGTGTCATGTGGCTTCTTTATCGCACCCCAGCGTGTCTGGTGTGTCACTGCATGCCAACAAAACCAGGTTAGAAATCCCACCAGTCTGGGAGCAGGCTGCACGCCTCGAGCCGTTCATGCACCGTGGGTAGGAGCAGATGAAATGTTAAATAAAACATTCGGCACTCCAGAGCCTGCCTGTGCCTCGGGTTCTTGACAGAGTATCTGTCTATCCAGGCAGCTCCTCTCTCCTCTTACATTACCACCACGGATGCTGGCAGCTCCCACAGGGGGTTACTCTGAGCTGGCATCTGTTCTTTACATGTGTGTTAAAGGCATTTTTAACGAACCCAGGAGCTGCACAAAAATACTCCACACAGTAAATACAAGCAGAACAGTGTACTGCCAACACTGAACACTGAAAAGCACAATGATTCCAGATGCTTTTTCTATTTTTTAGTATTTTATTTTAAAACAGACTGCCTACAGTTCTTGATTGGGCACAGAAATTTCAACTTTTATATTGTCAAATTCTTCCTTGCAAACACAAAAATGTGATGGCTTTTGTATATATATTGATGTATTGAGATCATACACACATATATGTATATTGATATATTGAGATCATATACATATATATGTATATTGATATATTGAGATTCTCATGCAGCCAGTGAAACTTCAGGAGCTGAAAGTGGTCACCCTTCTCCCACAGCTTCAGAGATTTCTGAGAGTCATGAGACTTCTAAGGGAAAAACTCAACTGGGAACCTCCTCCTGGCATCAGGGGAAAAACAAAAAAATGGTGCCAAAGTGAAGAAGGGATTAAGAAGAAAAGGACAAAAAGGATATGCATATAACAGACAACTATGCAAGAGAAAAAGCTTGAATCAAACACGGGCCAAGATGGCCAAGGGCACTCTTGGGAAAGTGGGGCAGAAAAAGGGGAATGGGGTACCTGGTTCTCTAGGAGTTTCCCAGCCTTCATATACCACTTTCTTATTACTTATTTTTGACTTTTAAAGCTATACACACTGGCTGCCTTATACTAGGTATGGGAACTACATTCTGGAACTAAGCCTGAAATATTAATTCTTGCAATTTATGGTTTGTTCAGATTAAACAGTGTAGCAGAGAGCAAGAACAGGAGACTGCTTTTGATTTTGGGAAACAGAATGTTCCTGAAATACAGCAATGGTCACTGAAATGACAGCAAAAGGAAGGATTTACTGTGGCACAGCAAAGACAAAGCCTGAAAAATGAACTTTGCTGGAGATGCTGTATATGGAAAACAAAAGAGGAGGCACTGTTTTGTATTACATCACCTGCAAGATGTAAACCACTCCATATAATAATGCACTGCTGTGTACATCATTCCACCAAATATACAGAAAACTAAAGTTACTGAAAAGAGGCACATTAAAAGGATAATGGACTTTATATGGACTAACAAATCAGTGTGGATGATGCAGGTATTTCAGGACCTCTCTTTTGTTGTCAAACTTAGTGCCAGAAATGTTGGTTGAAATTTTTTTAAGATGTAGACGTTTTCTCCTTTTTTGTACACTGTTAAGGTCCAACCAATGCTGATCCTATATGGAAAGACCTTCATAACAGAAGCACACAGGCACAACAGATTTCATATGTTCTTGTCTCCATACTAAGCAGGAATAACTGCAATAATGTGCAACATCTCTGCAAAATTTATCCTACCAGATTTTCCTGACTGCAGGTACCTTCAGGGCTTCTGCCTCAGTCTGCCTGAAAATGCCTCAAAAGTCCATACAGAAAGTACGTCAAGAGATGCAGAGAAATGCCCATTTTGAACACAAATTCTGGGAATGGCACTGTTGTCCAGACAAATTGGATCCATTACTGTGCAACGACCAGTAAATACACACTTGAGAGAGACAATGATTGTTTATCAGAGTTGTTAAGCCTCGTGCTCGGTGGTGTTCCACAAATCAAGCAGCCCAACTATCCATACTTTTTCTTATTTATATATTCTAGCAAACAAAGGTATGGATGTTCATTAGCTACAGGTTACATAGTTCTCTTATTAATTAGTATTCTCTCTTCTGTTGGTTAAAGAGTCTCTCGCTTCTCATGCTATTCCTGCCATGCTGTATCTCTCTCCTCCTTTGGCTGGGTGATTTCCTGTTTGGGTGCTCCATGAGTTGGTGCTCCTGATCTGCCCCTGCCAGAATTCCCCTTTACCCAGTCGGAGCTGCTTCCACACAGTTGCTGAATTGCCTTTATTTGTTTCTTCCATACCTTGGGAGTTCTACCAAATGTCCTTGTGGCCCGTGAATTCTGCATTCCTCATGTATCAGTGGAAAATCTTCTCCCCGAGCTTTGTCAACCTTCCCCTGGTCTGAGATCATTGGAACCTGTTGTGCCCCAAACCTTAGCAAGGCATTATTTGCTGACCAGGAGTTTGTGTTTCTAACAGCTGGACATCACTTTGAGCTTGTTGGCTGCTCTGTTTCACTGGTTAAATCTCCCTCCTTGTTCATGAGGCTTGAAAGTTACAAAGATCAGACAGCAAAGAACATCTTTTTGTAACAAAATTTTACATTCACCACATTTTATGAGGAGTAGTGCAGATGCACTCTCCATGAGCTCTTTTGAGTGGAATCCTGCTAGGAATGGCATTCCCATGAGGGTTGGATTGCCAATGGTTAGGCATGGAGTGGTTCTTGGAAGTATTTTTTGTAAGCCTCCTATTTCCCTT
>VXBB01016990.1:1193919-1205286 GCA_013399915.1 Illadopsis cleaveri | reverse complement strand
AATCCCAGACTGGATTCCTGCTGTAATATGGAATGGTGGCAAAACCTGGTCTGTGTCAGTGCTGGAATACGGAATGGGGGAAAACCCAGACTGGATTAGGGTCAGAATACGGAATGAGGAAGAGCTCAATCAAGCACCAGAGAACTGAATAAAAGTGTTCAAAACATCTGTCCCACAGAAGCAGCAGAAATTGATCTCTTTCTTTCCCTGTGCCCCTGCACTGCAGACACACCTGAGGTGTGAGTGACTGCTCTTCCCCTTGGATCAGAGCAAGGGCAGAGCCCCCAGCAGCTGGAAAGGCTCCTGTGGCAGTTACAGGAAGAGTAAGGAGGAATCAGGATGTGAATATGATATCTGAAGAGCTAAAACAATCCCTCTATCTGATTTAACCTGTATTACAGTTCTTTGGGTTTACTCTTCCCATTCCCCTCTCTGGTTCTTACCAGAGCGCTGAAGCTGATGAGAACTCAGTTGGGTTTTGCCCGTTTCAGCTTGGGCAAATTGGCAAACAAATGCTGACACAGTTCTGTATCTTTTAGATTAAAAATTGCAGCTTGGTTTTCTATAGAGTAATTCCAGCACACGGTGTGTTTTCAGGAGAGGCATCTAAAATCTATGGGAGTGACAACAATCCTGCCAAAAAGGAGAAACCTTTTACTTGCATTAAAGCAGCAAAACAACAGAAACACCATCTGAAGCAGAAGCCTCCAGCTCATCAAACCTACTGTACAGGCATTATATGCATCACTAGTCCCCAGAACAACAAAAATTAGCCCGTGGCTATGAGAAAGTACAAGTTGGCAAGGCAGATTTTATCCTTTTACTCTGTCCCTGACTTGTGGCGGAAAGACAAAGCAGCTGTTGTAGGGACCATGCAGGATCTTAGGCCACATGGAGAGTTTAGAAGAATCAAATCCAGGGTTGCAGATGGAGAACAATGTCTTGGCCCCATTTAATAAATTTTTCTCTCTGGATTGGATAAATCTGGTTACGTGCAAGAGTTTTCACTCTGACAGTCTTTGGAATTAGCTGTGCTGGGAAAACTGCTGAAGGAAGTGTGAGGAGTGTGTCCATAGCTGAAATGGGTACTGTAATACTGAATGACACTTTATATTTTTGGCTCAAGAATGGTACTTAGTTATTTTAAGCTATCACATTGCACCATGCAATGGCAGAGGGAGCCAAGATGATAAAATACCAGCTACATATTCCAAGGCCTATTCTACCCATCTATTTTTAGGCATTCAGGTTGCTATCAGCTCTTATACCATTTCTAGGGGAAATAACATGACAGACCAACAATTCAGTGGAGGGACTTTGAGCAGCCTGTCAAGCTCAGGCTGTCAGAAAGACCCAGTTTGTTGGTATTCAAATTACGAGGGAGCTGGATGACCTGAATGTGGCTCAAAAGGGAAAAAAAAAAAAAAATCACCTACCTATATAACCAAAGGAAAGTCATTGCAGGAGGGGTTTGGAGGAAAGTAGATGCTAAATGAACTTATCTTCTTCCTCTCTACCCAAAGAAAATCAAAGTAATATTCAGGATATTGAATTCCAACAAGATACCCATCTGCACAGACTTCCCTCAGATGGAAACTAAGTAGCGGAAAAGTGACTCTGGAATTCTGTTTCTCTGCAGTTTCTAAATCAGACCATTTCATAATTGGATCACTGATACCTGTGATCACATATGGCACTTGCAGCAAATTTTGAAAACACACATATTTCTTAGGGAGCAAGAAGAAAAACCTTGCAGAGGTTAGCAATAAAATAAAAGGAAGGAAATGGCTCTCAGCCTACCTCAAAAATTGTGTGTATTTTAAAGTTCTGGCTATGCCTCAGCACAAGTACACATAACCTTTAATAGCTACATTGTTAAGATTTCCAGTTAAGAAAGTGCTATTATCTGTCTTTTATGGATAGGGAACAGCACACAGAGAGCCTGACTAACTTGTTCAGTGTCATAAAGAGATCACACAGCAGAGCTGAGAATTAAACTTTGTTCTCAGAGCTCTCCAATAAATGCCATTGTTAGTGAGTTCTTTAAATAAAAAGCATTTAACAGGAAAAAAGAGCAGGCAAGGGAAGAGGAATTTGTATCACTGGAGATGGAGAATTGGAAGTGTTAGGAGGAAGAAAACTCCATGCAATTTAATGTGGGAAAGTGCTATAAGTGACTTCTAATAAATAAATAAATCTGACCACTAAAACCAAACCAACAAACAAAACCTAAGAGGGAGGACTATTTCTAATTAATTTTTAAATGAAAAAACCCATTTTTAATGTGCAGCAGAAAATCACGCCTTTTTCATTCCCAAATAATGATATTCATAATGAATGAAATAATGAAATAATTGAATAAATGAAATAATGAAAATGATATCAGAATGTATCATCACGTCTTCAGAGCATTTAAAGGGGAGTTCTTCTGATTCAAACTTATTATCCATTCTACCACGTTCAAAATGACCAGAAAATCCCACCCCATTTATTATGTTTTTATTATGTTACCAGTTTATGATTTATTTACCAGTTCTGTAATGATAAAAGCTCATCAGTTAGGAGGTGCTCATTGAGAATGCAAGGTTGAAGAGGGTGTTTTTCAACTTGAAATAATCAATAATTTAGTTTTGATCAATTCTAATTTCTATGCAAATCAATGTGGTAACCCGGGCCCATCTGTTAAGTGAAGCCCATACTGAATGTACTTGATCGCACGAGCAGTCTAAATTAAATTCAGGCTTTTAACTCCATCCTTTAGGGAGAAATTACCTGTGATGGTCAAAAGTTGGACTCAGTGACACCAGGAGTGGTGCCCACCGACAGAAGTAGGAACACTGAAATGTCAAGTGTTCCCCCAACATCCCAGGAGCACCTAAACAGCACAGGGGGTGATGCACTTTTGATACCTTGAATATATTTTTAAAATATATTCTCAGCAATGTGGCACTTTCCATAACAATTCTGTTGCACTTTATGCATTCATTTATGCACACCACATATTCCTGCCTGTCAGGAGACGTCTGCATGAAGATTTACTTTAGTGGACTCCAAATGATTCCTCTTTTACTGATGTTGAAACACAAAACAGCAAAGCTTCCCAAGCTTTAAAATCATCCCCATTAGCACGACCTTCTTAAGCAGTTAATTCCTGCTCTAGGATGTATTTTTCCCTGGCTGGTGTATGGCTTAAGGAGAAGAAATCCTATTGAAATCTGCGATCTGGCCTGTCTCCAATTTTGCCTCCCAGCAAATATTTTCTGTTTGTTTCCTCATTATTCCTCAGAGAGATTCTCTGCTGTAACATGGTTCACGTAGAATGGTTTATGTTGGTCATGGGTGTCGCCTTGGAAGACTACAATTAAAATCTTTCCCTGCCCCTAAATGTTTCCACTGTTGTGTGTTCTCCAAAGGAGCACTGGAAATTAACAACGAGGAAGGGAGCACACACAAACAGAAGAGAAAAGAATACAGGAAAAAAAAATCCCATGCACTTTCCTCCTTAAATCACAATAAAGATCATAAAACCCCCACGAAAACAAGGGAATAATCCTCAATAAGCTTGGAGCTTACACTGACAAACTGCATGAAATCTTCCTTCTGGTGTTTCCTTCCCCTCCTTTAATTTAGTTGTAAACTAACTTGGAATGAATTCTGGAGTCTCCAAATGCGCATTGAAATGAGCATGACACAGGGAAAAATTCTGCTTGGAAATAATCTGTATGTAAGGTTGCATTGTTCAAAGGAGAATTTTTCCAAGCAATCCTCTGCCTTCGGGTCCCCATGAGAGAGACTCTGTTCATCATTTAAAAGGCTGTAATTAATTGGGGAAAAAAATAGCTGAAGGTGATTGCTGGGAAACACGTGGGAGGTGAGATAGACTATTAAATTTATTTCCAAGAGGAGATGTGGAAAGTATTACATTTCCTTGTCCAAATAACCTTAGTTAATATATATTGATCAACTACTGCTTCACATATATGCTCATTTTATCAGTTTATCAGCATCTCAAGGTTTTGTGCCAATTGTTCTGACATGTTCTCAATAAATATAATAATAGCAAAGGGCACCAAAAATAAATGGGAAGATCCATCTTTCAGTGACTGCTACCACCTCAGTAGATCAATACATGTCATAATATTCTTATCACTTGGAAAACAGAAATCTCTTTATGGCAATAAATCTTCAGTATTTTAGTTATTAATTTAGATCAGTCGTGACGGACCCACGAAATTTCAGACTGGCACAGGAGAAAAACTTAAATTCAACCCAAAATAATGGTAAAAACCATGTGATCTTAAGTTAAAACTTTCACTCTCATGGTTTTGATGGGTTTGAGATTTTTGCCCAGATTTTCAATGCCTATTTAATGGGACAGATTCTGGTTTTATCTTGTGGTGGAATTCTGTAAAACAAATAAAATAAAACTAATGTGCTGTTTTATATTACTGTCAATCAGAGAATAGTCAAATCCTGCTTTTTGGAACTGGAACATGACAATTGTCATACCAAACAATACAATGCTGCCAAATTCAGGGTAGATTATTGCTGCTGCAAGCCATGAGCAATAGCAGGTGTTACAACACAAACTGTTGAAATTTGTGTGGTTTTTTCCACATTCCAACACTAGGTCATTTTTTTATCTAGTAGATCTAGATGCTGTAATTGTTTTTGATGATGATGATGATGATGTCATCTCTAGCTATCTATAGTTAGTGACAAGTAAAATCCAAGTCATCTTGGCTTTTAAGATTGTAGCCCACTCAGTGTTTTTGTAGACTGATAAATTAAACATTTTTCCTTTAAAGATAAATTCAACAGTTGGACTTGATGTTCTTCAAGGGTTTTTCCAACCTAAAAATTTCTATGATTCTACAACTCTATAGATTAATATATTTTCCTGATTAGAGTGAACATTGATAGCAACTGTCTGGTTATGCTAAATCATGATTCAGAAATTTCTGTCATTATTTGCCAATTCACACAGAATATCCACCAAGCCTTAAAAGTTACTTATGTGCACTTCACTTTGAGCCTAGGAGCTGCTGCTTCGACTGGGAAGGCTGGAATGAAGCTTGGCTATAAAAATTATATATAGATTGTGTATGTTCAAGAAAAAAAGATGGCATCAAACATAGTCAACTTTTCTCTCACCCAAGGCTTGGAATTTATATAGGGCATATTTCAGAGAAAGGCTAGGGCTGTGTTTTATATCTGGCTGCACCAGCAGAGCAGCAATACTAATCTCTGGCACAGGGGAAAGCTGTCATGTCAGACAAACTCCAGCTGTCCACTCCGCCTGTCACTTCCTTCAGCTTCCAGTCTGCAGCAGGGGATGGAGGGGTCTGTGGGCACGTCAGCAGCAGCACCCCAGGGACAGGAGCAGGACAGGAGCCACTGAGCAGGGAGGAGGTGGGGACAAAGGGGCACAAGCACATTAGAAGTGAGAAAAGCGTTAAGAGAGGGTAGGATGGGCAGAAAATAAAAGCCTGAGCAGGGAGTGGAAAGAGAACGCGATGATAAAGAGAAAAGCCACTGGATGTCCCTTAGGGATATTTGCTTTTTGGCAAGCAGAGGAGGTTGATGTACACTTATTTTGGGAAGTTCTCGGTGTGCAGGTGCCTTTAAGGTGAAGCTGGGTGGCTGCCATGTCACTGGAATGATTCCTGCCCCAGAGCAATGACATCAGGACATGCATGATGGACTCCACCTGATGTCATCGTCTGGGGCTTCCAGCCATGTGGCCCTCAGGAAGTGCAAAGCTAAAATTTGTGGAAGGCAGTTCAGAGAGAACAGCAAGAGACATTTCCCTCTTGAATGTGAGACATCCTTTGAGCACCCAGCCACACTTCAAGGTGAACAAATCCTTAAAATTCAACACACAGGTGTTCTGGCTTCATTAACGTACAGAGTAACACTCACAGTGATTTTAGGTTCAGGTTCACTCCAAGTTTGTGAAAAATCTGGTTTTGGGATGTTTCTCCAGTTGGCTGAAAGAAAGAGAAGTCAGGAGGCCTGGAGCACTCCCTGACAGCACAGCCATAACAAGTGACAGAGGCCAGGCAATATCCCCTCCCAGCCTGTGGGGAATGAATTGCAGCAATTTCATTCTCTATAGATGAGTTTTTATGGTTGGGAAAGCTGGGAGAGTTTCTTGAGATGGGTGTTCCACACTTTGTTATAGGGGCAAGCATCTGACCCCCCTCAAAGACATTACTTCTTTATTTAAAAGTCTTTTGAAAATACATGTTCATTCATTATTCTGTCTAAAATACCTCTGCAAAGTATTTTCCCTGTGTTTCCACAGAGGTGGAGGTAGCACAATCGAGAGCATCTTCATCCCAAGATAATGGAACAAGGAGCCCAAGGGCTGTTATTCCCTTGCACTTCTTATCAGTGGTCCTGCAGCTGGTCTTGAGGAAAAAAAAAAAAGGAATAAAAAAATTTACTTCACTCTGAGAATTAAACCACTGAACATTCTTTGCAGCTTTATACTTAGTCTAGTACTTTCTATTTCTCTTAGTTTGATAAAACTTTGGTCTATAATTAAGTGCCCCACAGTGTCACCCCAGTTTTCAGAGGTCTGGAATATATTGTCATATGGCTTTTTGGGAAATTTTAAAATGCTTTCCAGTCTTTTGTCAGAAGTTGTATGTACTATACCACTGAAAAAAGTTTCTTTTGAGTATAAAAAAAAATAGTTTCTTAGAAAATAATAGTATCTATAAAGCGATTTAATTTTCTTTCAAGAAGGGTCCTTCCCTTCTGTTTAGCTTTTGTTTGGCTTCTTTTAAGATTTGCAGATTTGCAGACATACAGATTTGAAATGCTGGTTCATTACTTTTTTTTTTTCTCTCAATCACTTCATCAACTGATCATGCAACGATATATGATGAAACTCAGATTCCAAGGAACAAATGAAAGCAACCTCTAAAAAATATGAAACTGATAATCAAGAGCCAAATAAGTATTAAACCTATTTTAAGCTTCAAAGGAGGCAGAGTGTTGTGCTTTTATATGTCTGTATTTCTGGTCTCTTTGCCAAAAGGCAGGAGATGAATCTGAAAGGAGGAAATGACCAACCCATGGGCTGTTCTAGGATGTGACACAAGAGGCTCAATGAGTGTGGAAAAAGAGAAAAACACAGTGCAGAGCTGAACCTGCCACTTTCAAAATACCTGATGCAGACCGCAGGAATGTGTTACAATCACAGATTGTTGGTAAAACAATGACAAGAAACTCTCTCAACGTTTTTGTCATTCCTCTAAGAATTTGTGTCCACAGTTAATTTTCAATACTTTCCACTGAATCCCATACTAACTGAATCCTTCCAGTAATATTTTAATTAAAACATCAGGATCACATACAGAGTATTTTAGCTAATTTAAGACATGTTCACTGTGCTCTGATTGAATTTCATTAAAACTCACTGCAGGTGTATTAAAATTTTGCAATTTTATTTTTGTCTACATTTTTTTCCTGTGAGTGACGTTTCAAGGGCATGTCAGAAACATACCAAACCAAGAAAGGCTATTCAGCTAAACAAAGCTTTTCCAGTGGTGAGTAATTAAAGCTCTTCAGGCTTCCATGGCTCTGTACAGAGCTTAATCCTCACTAAAATTTAAAAGTAAAGGGAAAAAAATAAATCTGTTTACCACCATTACATAAAGTCTTCATTAGCTTTGTATTCTTGACTCTATTGCCAAGAAGTCATTAGGAATCTCCATATGCAATGGGGGAGGAAGGTTTTGTGGTCAGAAGGTGGCCACATATTCAAGGAGTGACCACAAACATTGGGCTTAAACTTTCCTCCCTATCTTAAATTCTGGTTGTCAAAATAAGGATGGTAAACAGCTAGGTCCTGGAATTACAGATTGCCAAAAGGTCTGCAGCACTTGAAAAGAAAATGAAACAACCATCACGGCTTTAATATATTCATAGTACGTCTAAAACTACCTGCATATTTACTAAAAGGAGTCTGCACCTCAAGGAGCTGAGTTCTAATCTGAAATAAAGAAATTCTGAAGAGTACAAAGAGTTAATCATTACCCTGGGAAATTCAATATGGTGAGGTGACTGCATTTATTATGAAGCATCTTTTATATCTTCCTGTAGATTTCTCTAGCTTTGGTGTCGGCAGTTCCACAAAATGAAACCATAGGCTGAACAAAGGTCATTGGATAAAGTTAATATAGTTTAGTGTGTTGCAATATATGAAAACCCCTACAAATTTTCTTCCACGGTTTTTCATTTCTCCAAGTCTAAATTAAACTTCCAGCATCATATGCTGCATAGAGCCTGGAGCTGTCACTAATATACCTGTTTCCACGTGAAGAAGCAATTGTTTCTCAAGAAAAGATTATGAAGCCAACAGAAAGAGAGTGGGGATGAATTTGGTAAAGTTGCCCAAAGTGGAACTCAGCCCTTTTTTGCATGATGTATCCTGCTTTGCATTCTTGTGTCAAATAAAATGTTGATAATCTACATAAGCTGCCAAAAATATACAACAAAAGAAAAAAAAAATAAAAAAGAAACCCCTTGTTTCTCACACATGCAGTAGGTCTTAGCAAACCCCAAATCAAGCAATGTACAAAATTTAATACAAATCTGCCCTTGGGGGTTTTGTCACTTGCTGTTGTTTCCACCAGAGCAGTCAAAAACACCCGTTCCAAGCAAGTGGAAATAAACACCCCTAAACTTGTGCAAATCACTGAAACCCTGCTATCTCAGTGGGGAACACTGGCAGTGGAAAAAGCTGGGTAAACAAAACGTTAAAAGATGTTTTTTTCTTTAATTTGGTCCAACACAGACAGGAAGAGAGTGCCCAGACAATAAAGGGATCCATGGATTAGTCACACGCTTTGTTCATGCGATGCCTCTGCTCAGTTAAACTTGCCCTTCCTGACCTGCCTTCAAGATGTGTTATCATATTTTTTCTCTGAGTATTATTTTGGAAAAAAACAACAAGACAAGCAATTCTTTTTTATTGATTTCTTCTGCCAGATTTCTTGATGCAGAAATATATTTTATGATCAAACTTCAGCCTCTGCTTTTATGATAGTAAACAATATACAGAGCATTTTTTGCTGGTTTTTTTTTTTAAGGAGGAATTTGTGCACATGTGGTGAAAGAGGTAGAAGAAATAGGTCGTTTCAAATAATTCAAAGTTCAATTCTCTATGTGTTTCTTGTTCGGTTCCTTCAACCTGCTTAACAATAACCATCACTAGAGGTTAAGAGTCTAGTATTGCCCAGAAGGCGAAAAAAAGTGGAAATCAACTTCTTCAAAACTCTCCTTCCTAATTGCCAATTAAATATTAATTAAGTCTTACTTAATGCACAGATCTGCAATGCAGCTGAGTCCCACCAGAGCATGAGTCACAGCTCTCTGATGACTGGCTAATGAAGTCACCACGATGTCAGCCTGCACACACAGGCATGCAAAAGTTTACATCTACTGAAATTAATTTTTAGTGGAGTGTTAACATCCTTAAAAAATCGCAAATGACCTTCCCATGCTGCCCATCAGGGTGTCTGCAGACATCCCTGTGTCTCTAATACTAAACAAGGGCTCTGTGTCTGTGTCTCTCTATCAGGAGAAGGTCGTGTGGCTTCTCAGCCTTGGAAGAAAAGGACTGGCTGAATCCCCAAAAATGTGCAGCAGGTACATGCACTGTCACCTTGAACTGGAGACAGGTTTGATGGCTCCCAGAAGAATATTCAAGAGATTTATTTAAAGAAACAGAAAAAGAAATCTGCTCCTCCTTTAGGTGCTCATCATATGGACTCTATAAAGGAGTCAAAATCAGTTAATATCCACCAGACATATTTATAACATAAAGCTAAAAGGGAGGGGTTATACAGAAAGTCCATCTTTTATTTAGTCAGGGAATAGGCAAGGATGGAAGAAAGGATCATATGCAGCACCTGACTGCTACAGAATGTGGAATCACAGCCCTCATCTATAATTTACAAGTTGCTGCAACAGTTCATATACAGCCACTGCTCATAGATTTCAGCCCAGCAACCAGAGTAATGCTGACAGAAGGGTTTCTGTCCTTCACAAAGTGATGATGGTCATTAGCTATTTTTCTGGAAATTCTTAAAAGAAACACGAAGATAGAGAAATATGCAACACTACAGATTTTTGTGAGCTGGGCTGACTGACGGAATGACTTGGAGACCACGGAATTCTTGGAAAGTTGTATGTGGTGGGTGGGGGGAAAGCAAAGAACCTGTTCAGATTGAAAAAGGGGGAAATTACAAAGCAAGATATAAACACAAATCTTTCTCTATACACAAACCGAACACAAATGTATCAAATCATAATTTTATCGAAGTCGATTTGATTTTTAAAGAAAATTCTGCCAATAATTTTAGGGAAAACAGGAATTAAATAACTGTTTATTCAAATGGTGGCTGCTTCACTTGACAGCAATTGTTGAGGGTGAGGAACCAACAGACCCACCCTGCTCAGTCCCCCAGGGCTGGCTGCACTCCCTGTCATCAGGAACACAACAAACACTGAGGAGTGTGTTTGATGCCTTTCCTCGGAAATGGGAAAACATGGATTTTCTCTAACAAACGTCTTGGGAAAAGGAGCTTCATGTTGTCAAATATTGAGTAACTTAATCAATATGCAGCACTAAAGAAAGCTGAAGCCCTCTAAAATACCATTACCTCAGCAGGTATGAAAAACAAGAGTTCAGCCTTATGGGTTTTTCAGGGGGGGAAATGCAGCAGGTTTAATTTTTCTTTTCATGGAAAGGACTGTCACAATAATAACCAGCCTCAGCAGCAGCTCTTATGTGCATAACAGAGAAAATCATGCAGAATACATACTTAAATATCTAAAATCTGTCTTGGAAAGTCCTCCCTTTCTTAGCTTAAAGAAAAAACCTCTGCGCATTTCTGTATAGAAAAAAATATGTCTCAACATTTCCGTGGTGTAGGAACGTTCAGAAAAATTGTGAGTATACTACAAATACTGAGAAAAAAAAAAAATATTAGTTGCTTATGATACTTTTCTAGTTTGAGTTTTGCATTTAATGCTACTTAAACAATGCAGAGGGAAGTGGAGATGTCACTTTTCATGGTTTTCTGGTTTTAAATACACATAGGACAACACAAACATGTTTTCTCCAGTTTCTCCACCATAAATGCAATATATTCCCATTTCTTAGACCAAACCCCCAAGTATATCCGTGACAGGTACTTTGTTGAATCTTCTGTTCATCTGTGCTTTTGGAATGTTTTTATTTAAAAAAAAAAAAAAAATATATATATGTGTGTGTGTGTGTGTGTGTGTGTACACACATTCTTTCTAGACCAAGGATGTTTTTCTCAGTAAATGAGCTCTTGCCAAGAC
>VXBB01016990.1:1169691-1193907 GCA_013399915.1 Illadopsis cleaveri | reverse complement strand
ATATATATATATATAAGTGTGTATGTGTGTGTGTACACACACACTTTCTAGACCAAGGATGTTTTTCTCAGTAAATGAGCTCTTGCCAAGACGCAGCAATCAAGCAATCAAGAGTAAGACAAAGTCTTTGCCTGCTGCCAAAATTCTCAGCTTCAGGACACACAAAGTACATAAGGGAGGTGCAGAGAAGGCTGAGATAATTTACATTTTCCCGGTTATCAGAGAGATGAATGCACTGGAGCACTGGAACTCTTAAGGAAAAGCCATATCCAATTGTCTTGAGATTTCCAGGAAAATTCAGAGGGTCCTGCACAGTCTTTTCCTTGGCAGGACTGAGCTCTGTTATCCCAGTGGTGCATTTGCAGGTTACTGAGCAAGCATCTCTCCTGCCCTTGTACAACCCTGGATTCTCTTATTAAATGGCATCACAGCCTGGCTTTGGTTTGGATTTTGGGGCTTGTCCAAGATTCTACATGGGAAGAGGGATTCAGAGCCTGCTTTGCTTCCTGCTGATCCCCAGGGTCAGGCACTGAACAGTGCTTTGGGCAGGGCTCAGGGGTAGCAGCAGCACTCACCAGGTCATGGAACTTTTCCTGTAGGACTCTGCCTTTGGACAGAATTACCAAAATCCTGGAGAAGCAGAAAAATTATTCACCATCAGCAGTGCCTCCAAAGAGAAGAGAAAGGCACAGGGATGTCTCTGACTTGCCCAACGAGCTGGTCCCCAAACCATTGCAGCACCTCTGCCAGTCCTAAATCAGCATGTCCTAAGGCAGCATCTCTCTAAACCAACATTCACACCGTGCACAGAGGATAAAACATGGCACAAAACACGGGTACAGCTGGAGCTGACTGGAAGTTGATTTGTTCCAGGCTCCTCAGGGGCCATCCCAGTCCCTGGAGAAATCTCTGCCTGGAGCAGCCAGGGACTCCCAGCCCTTTGCCCACTGCTGGATGTGGAGGATTTCCCAAATTGCAAGTCAGCCTGGAGGCCACTGGACCTGCCCTCCAACCAAATCATTTTACTGGTGAAAATTAAGGTCCGAATGGCTGGAGACTGCCAAATGGAAGGTACAGCTCCCCACACATCATTTTTTAAAAGCAGAAAACAAGCCAAATGCAAACAGAGGTTAATGCAATATACACAAGGAGGAGAAATAAGATTAAATGTGATGTATGTGCCAAGAGGCCTTCTGCAGGCAAGGGAAAAAAGAGAATAAGGTTAACATCTTTGATTTTTCTACTCCTCATCCCCAAGAGCTGAGAGGAGTCTTCATAGCAGCAAGGTCAATTCTAATCTTATTTCCTTATTCCTCACAGTTATTTCATTCCCTTCATTCCCTTCATTTTTTAAACTTCATAGGAATTTTATTTTTTTTTTTTCAGAAATTTCAAGCCAGGATCAGTTAGATATCAGAGCAGCTCATTTTAAATAATTAACAAACATGAGACGTACAAAGAAACCTCTGTAAACAATAGCCACCTGCAACAAATATTGTAAGAAAATGCATCCTTTTCTTCTTCTGAATGATTGCTGCCTCTCTTGAAAACATTAACATCTTGCACACACACACAAAAAATGATGCAATTAGCAAGAACTTTCTCTATTTCTGTTCTCATTATTGCTGATTACCAAAAATTATCAGGCAAATAATGGCTGCTTTCTCTCCTTATGATCAATTTGTTCACCCTCCATCTGATTTCTCTGGCAATGAACTCAAATGTAGCCTCTTGTGTCTGTGGCACTTTGTAAGAGGGAGGAAATGGGGGGGGAGGGAGAGTGAGAAAAATTAAACAGCAATTATGTGCAGTGTCAGAAAGTATTTAAGTTATCTGTGCCAACTCAGAATTTTACTTCAAACCCTGCAAATTTTTTAAGCATTTTTGTTAAATTCCTAGGTCCTAGAATCATCTGATCAATCCAGACTTCATTTATTAATGATAACAATAAATAAAACAAGCTTCTCACATAGCAGAAAGATTGAAAGTGTGTTCTCAGTACAAGTTTGAAATTAATAAAATGCTTAAAAGCTCCAAATAAAGTCATCCCCCCCAAAAAAAAATACTTTAAAAAGGGGACTTCAAATCTCATAATTTCAAAAGCACTNACTAAAATGCTTAAATGCTCCAAATAAAGTCATCCCCCCCAAAAAAAATATTTTAAAAAGAGGACTTCAAATCTCATAATTTCAAAAGCACTCATGATTTTTGGGGTGATAACATTCATTTTTTAATAGCAGGGCAAGGCTGTTACCATGGCAGCTGGCAAGAAATGGGGATTGCTTCCTCTTGAACACCAAAGCACAGCCAAGTTTTCAGCAGTTGCAGAAAAAGCTATCTGGGAACAGTGTTGAAGAAAAGAAAGGAAAAAAAAAAAACCCTAGAAAACCACCCAAAAACCTGTGCTGAGTTCTACACTGCCAGAGCTATTGCTATTACCATCCAACTCCCCACTCGAAATCTGCTTGGCATAAACCTTGGCGAGCTGCAGTCAATCTTTGGGCTGTTGCACAGACACCCTGGGGTTTTTCAGGAGGGGCAGGGAAGATTTCTCTTGCTTGAAGCATTTAATGGCCTGAAGTTGAGGGAAGAGCTGAGCAGGCTCATCCCCTGCCTGGGAGGACACCCCCAGCCCCCTCCAGGGAGCTCTTCCCTGAAGGCACAACTGCACTTCCCATACTTAAGACCAGGCGAAATGATTTGCTTTTCAAAATGGTGAAAAAAAAAAAGTAAAAATACTATTCTCAGCCTGAGACTTTGCATTTTAAGCTTTAGCCTGGAGCAAATTATTAAGGCAGAATTACTGCCTAAATCCCTGGAAATAGGGGTTTATAGTGAAAACACTGACAGATCCATAACTACAGCCATGCAAATACAGCAGATAAAAATATGTATGAATGATAATGTAATTTAATGGCTTAAAGAACTTTTTCCTGGGGAGGAGGGGAACGTCTGCTTTATTTTGACAGTGTAAAATGTCAGAGCAGAATCCGAGGATGTAGCAGAGTCATACTCTATGCTTCTTGGAGATTATTTGACAAGAACAATTTCAGTGTTCTATTTAACGCACTTATGACAAATTTAAGTGATGAATTGATGCCTGAGAGACAGTGTGGCTGGAATGAGGAGAACGAATTTTCTTGTAATGGGAGCAGCTACAGGCCAGCTCAGTGCTGAAAGGCATACTGGAAGTTAGGCAAGGGAAATGTGAAGAGAGTATTCTGTCAGTGCAAGTGAAAGTGGAAAGCTATATATTTATTAAACCATAATGTCACCAGGTTAGACTTTGAAGTACCTGAGAGGCACTGACTCCTCAAAGTCTGTGGATACAAGAACAGGATCAAAGTCTTTTTGGAAAAGTCGGTTTGTTAAGAAAAGCAAACATTACTGTACCACTCCAGGTGTCACTTCTAGTCAAATATCATATTATTTCATTGATCTCCTCTAATATGGAGTAAAATTGAGCAAACTGCTCTATAAAAATGAACCTTGATTTAATAACAGTGGAATGAAGCCTGGCATCATTCTAGAGGTCTCATTTTTGTATCATTTTCCATGCTCAGTAAATAGTTACAGCCGCTCTGAAAGCTGCAGTTACTGGAGGTCTAATTTCACCAATGTCCCAGACACAGCAGTTCAGGGGCAGAAACACACCCATAAAGGATATTGAACAGAATATTTTTAAAGCATAAAGGCAGTGAAAAGCAGGGGTTGTAAAGTGCTGCCTGATCTACATCCTCAAAGCACACTTACAGGTTTTTGGAAAGAAAATTTGGCCACCTGGTGAAGGAACAGATCAGCAGAGCTGGATCCAGTTATTAAATCTCTCTCTTTGTGGCCTTAGCAGCTTAATACTTTACAATTTTTTAAAATTTTTTTAAATTTTTTTTTTTGTTTTCCACCTGTAGAAGAGAAACTCTCCTTCCTCTCCAGAGTCTGGAAAAATATGGAAATGCCTGAGCAAGGTTCACAGGTGTCCCTAAGCTGAGGATATGCAGGCATGGGTAGTTTAAAGGATGTTGACATCCTTAAAAGCACTGCTTGTGTAAAACAGGGATGGGAGTTCAAGGTGAATACAGCACAACCTGCTGCTGTTCCTGCCTCTTCTGAGCTTTATATATCAGTGAAGGGAGAAGAGAGGGTGAAACATTGCATATGTAAGTAAATATTGCAAATGCAGATGATGTTTTCCTACATTTTCTGTTTTTAAAGTTCATTGCAGATGGAGATTTATGCAGATATAAGGACTTATTAAATGCAATATGAAGAGTAGCCTCCCTTAATTCAGAAGAAAAGTAAACACTCAACAATTCAGATGTCATCCCCATAAAACCCTGTTGTGGAGTCCATGCAGTTACCTGCATGTGCTTGTGGACTTCATAAATCTTTAAAGCAAGACCTGTGTTTAAATTATTCTTGATTTCTGCCCACCCCCATCCCTCTCTCTCCTACTGGCTCTTCCCACTAACATTTAACTTCACCCACTGACATTATAGTCAATATTTATGCTGTTTGGAAATAAAGGAAAACATGTCTGGCAACTTAAAAGTCAAACCAGGGATTTTCCCAAATCATATGAACACTTATGGACCTGAAATCAATAATTAAATCAAGAAANTCCCACTAACATTTAACTTCACCTAGACATTATAGCCAATATTTATAGAAAACATGAATAAAGGAAAACATGTCTGGCAACTTAAAAGTCAAACCAGGGATTTTCCCAAATCATATGAACACTTATGGACCTGAAATCAATAATTAAATCAAGAAAAATCTACCATTGCTATTTTTTTTGTAATTTCCATATTACTCTACTTTATCAAAAGCCACACACTAAGTGATCAAATCAATCTGAGGCATTTAGAGCAGGGACCATGTGGCAGCTTACAAAGCATTGGTTGTTCACCATCATTTGGACATGGCAAGTAGCCAAAGGACTGCTCACAAACATATGGTTATTTATTTCCACTAAACAGCCACTAATACAGCCTGTTTGCTACATTACTAGATAAATATAACAAGCTTCAAAACCAAAAAGGACCACAAATGCACAAAGCAATTAATGAAAACAGCCCAAAACATCATGTAGACCCACCAGCATCTTGAATCCCAGTGTGATTTGCTGAACTCTTTTCCACTATCACTCAACAGATCCCTGAAGACTGGCTCAAACTTAATGTACTGTAGCATGTTTGACTCCTTTGTTTAATCACATCTGAAATGGCACCTTCTGGAGTGACACATCAGCTGAGAGAGTTTAACTGTTGTTCTGAAAACAGCCTTGATCCATGCTCTGCTTTCAAGGCTGGGAGAGGTGCCTGTGTGTGTAAAGAAAAGGTGAGGGAGTGAAGTCTATGTTAGTGGTGACAGCAGCGGGGTAAATTTCTTTTGATGAGAAAGAAATTCACTTTAAAATGTATTACATAATTTCAACTCTTCCCATGAATTTAGGTTCTTTGCTCCTTGCCAAGTGCCCCAAACCAAATCCTTAGTTGCCCGTGGAATGTTTGAAGCCAAACAAAATATTCAATTTTGAATGACAATTAGACTAGCAGAGAATATTAAACAGAAATCTGTGTGTGGGTCTTCCTCATTATCCAGATCACACAGCCCCTGTTTACAGTTCCCAAAGCAATCCAGCAACTGCTGCTTCCCACAGTCAGCCAGGGCTTTGAGGTGGATCCATGGAGACCTTTTCCTTGTCATTAGCAAGCCAAAGCTTTTTGTTTTCAGGATGCAAACTGGGCTCATTACACTTGTAACAGAAAACTAGAAAGCAAACCAGAAGGGATATTAAAAAAAGGTCACAAATAGCAATTCCCCTCCCAGCCGTGTTCTCATGGGGAATTTGTCACTTCAAGACCTGGTGCTTGATCCCATCTCCATGGGGCACTTCTCCTTCCATCCCCATGAACACCNCCCCTCCAGCTCCCAGCTTATCTGCTGCTTCCCAAACTCCCCACTTGACCCAGGCACAGCTTTCCCAAAGGAGGATAAGACACATGCTGGGGGCAAACAGAACAGGTGCTTTTTGCCACCTAGCCCAAAAATTTTGAAGGCAAAACTCAAGAAATTCAACATTTTATGGCTCAGTTTTCCTAAGACAGCAAAGAAAGATGGGAGGGAAGAAGCCCACCCCTCTGCTGGGACGCTTCTGGGCCACCAGAGCAAACTGTCATTTTCTTTAAAACATACAAATCTTAGGTGAGAGGAGCAGTTGTTGCATTATGGCCTTAAATCAGAGTGATTCCCTCTGCTGGGATCTCACTGGGGATCATCAATAGCTCATCTGAGAGCGCTGCTGCACAAATCATCCTCCTCCCAGGATCTGCTGTATGCTAATGGGGAACTCTGGCTTCTCTGCTCAGTTAGGCAAGATTAAGTGACAGGATTTACAATCAGAAAACGCAGCCAGAGGGTTCAGAGTCTGAGGCTGCTGGAAGGATGCACCAGCCAGAGACTAATGTTGGAATTTGGTGCTCAGGAAGGACAAATGTTTAAGGATAAACACAGGGAATAGGTTACAGGATATTTTCTCTGTAGCTAGAATAACTGTATGACCTACAATATCACAGCCATTTACTTCTTCAGTCTCTTACAATATACTAATAGCTGCTAAAAAATAATGGCCAAACACTTTCTAATATAAACAGATATTTTTCTGTTAAAAAACTAAAAAAAACCCATGGTAAATTGGTAAGCAAAGTATTGTTTTACCTTGTTCTGATGGAAAACAAATGAATGTCATTTAAATAGAATTTTATGAAGAATCCTGTTCTTGACTGAGTGTAGAGAAACAGAGCTTCTTCATACATGGATCTGTTTCCTGGGGTTTAAGCTCCAGTAGAAATTTCACTGGAAAAGAGAACTGACAAAACCTTATCCATGGGAGCAGAAATAATACTGTTAATTATACCAGAGAATAAGCTGTCAGTTCAGAATTTGCATATACAGAAGGCTCATTAATAGTGATTTCTAACTTTCTTTACCAGTATTCTCTTAACAAGTGCCATTTCTTTTGGAAATGAGGAAACAAAGGCAAAAGAAGGGAGACACAGGATGTCACATTTCCAGCCCTGAGCAAGGAACAAGACAACTCTGGCAGCAGCAGATAAATCTTCAGGCTCCCACACTGGGGGATGTTATTACCCAGCTGTGGAAATAAATGGGCAACATCTGTGAGGATTGGACAGTGGACATGTGCCAAACCTTCACAAAAGCATGAGACGTCCTGGAGAGGAAGAAGAAGAAATAAAAAACAAACCAAGGAGAAATTTGGGATGCCAAAGTGCCAATAATGTTTGTAAACTAAAGTCAGGGTAACAGACTGCAGGACTGCAGAGAGAATTCAGGGCATAGCCAGAATAGTCAGTGACCTTCCTAAATTATTCATAATGTGTCATTTGTTTGCAGCCTGAACACTTACTTGAAGCTCACAATCAAGATTTGAATCCCCCTTCTGGTTTTGGATAAACAAAAACGATTTTTCCATGACCCATTGAGCCTAATTTGAATCTTGCTATGGAACTTGCCTAATTAACCCATTGGGTATTTTCCTGCACTCTCTTTAAACCACTATTGACGTTTGTTTTAGTGCATCCACACATGGGACCACCAATCAGATTCCTCATTTGTAGAACATGCCAGATTTAAGCTCTAGTGGAAAAAAAACCCAAATAATTCTCATTTCAGCAAAACATTTTTAATTTTTGGAAAGGATGCTCCTCAAGCTGACCACTGAAAATCCTAACAATTCAATGTATTATGTCAAAGCAGTAGAAAAGGGGATGGTAAAGACCAAAAGAAATTAGGACATGCAAAAGTAAAGATGTTGTGATCAGAGTTAAATAGCTTTGGGTACAAAGATCTGTACACTGAATGTGAAAAGCAAGGGCAGCTCTAGGATGTCCTTAACAGGGCTGCTTTTGAAAGAGTCTGGTATCAAACACAGCAGGGATAATTTTCTGCACTTATGTTCCTCCTTCCTTAAGTTCAGCAGGTTTTTGGTTACCTTGACAGCCTTGGGAGGTGTTGGATGGTGAAAAGCAAGCTCAAGGTGATGGAACTCAGAAGCCAACACGTGCTGCTGCTGACTCCCCACCAACACCAGGACCTTCCTGCAAACCAAGCCAGCAGTGACAGATCATTACCAAACAGCACCCCTGAGCCTAAACAGGACCCTCAATAATCCAATTTCTGCAGAAGGCCAAATCATTTCTCTGTGTCCAAAGCAATGTGACCCATCAGTGAGTTACAGCTGATGTTTTCACCCAAGGCTGTTTTTCTTAAGATCCTGAAGTCCTTCCATGCAGAACTTCTGAAGACAAAGAGACTTTGTTAAGGAAAGCCTCAGCAGCTGATTCTGGTGACAAACTGCCCTAAATTCGAGGTGCTCTGTTTCAAGCACCACAGTGCCTCCCTCTTCTTGGCCAGGATGGGCTCCAACAGTTTCCCCACAACAAAATGTCCCCAAAGCTTCAGCTAGTCAAAATGAACAAGTCTCCTTTCTCACCACCATGTGTTTGCACTTCCTTTTGATTCAGTGCTACTGGAATGTGTGACTGGAAAATATTGCAAACAACTTAAAGATGTTTTCCCCCTCTGAGATTTGTCAATTTATACCTTTTTTTCACTAATTATCAACTATTAGCATGTTCATAACTGTTTGCTGGGATACATATCTGAATTTCAAAACACAAATGCTGCCTGAAACCCGTGCAGCATTTTATCACCCATCAAGTTAGAAGACAATTTGTTACCATTTCATTCTTTTATGCTAACTCCAAAATTCAATCCAAGGTTTTTCTGCCTTAAAAGGCACGATTAGTTTAAATTTCTGGAAGTGGGCTTCTTTCCATTATTCATATTTAAATTAAGTTCCCTTGAGATGAGAGAAAAGCAAGGAATTTTTATCAAGAGACTAATAATATAACCAGTGAAAAATCTGAGCATTTTTATATTGAATTTATAAATCATGCTAGCAGTAACCAAACTGTTTAAATAATACATAGAGTTTAACTATAACATACTTATTGGCATAAGTAATTTTAGTGCTTTTTAATGTAACAAATCACTCAGAAAATATTCTCAGTTAATCATTACCATACTCAAGCCTAGAGAGAGGTATATATATTGTTCCCTTTGTAATTTGGTAGGAATGGCTGAGTCATAAAACCTCACACTCTGTGCCACTTGATTTAAAATTTCCTGAAGATGTTTGGGTACCCTGACAAAGCATCAATTTATCTCTGTGCTGTAAGCCACACTCTGGAGATGGAATAGCTTGTAATTAAACTCGGGAGCAGGGATTAATTAAAATATACATGTCTGAGAGTGCACAGATATGTATTTGTGTTTATTATAGAAACAGCCAAAACACCCTCCAGCCCAGATATGTGTGAAATGAGCCTCTTCCTCCCCATCAGGATTTGTTATTGTATTTATCACAGAAAGAGAACACAAAAGTGGTGACTACCCAAAATTACTGGGGGCAATTGGGTTTAACTCTGGGGGTTTAAATTTGGGCTGTGGCTGAGTCAGACAGTGATGCTGGGCCGATTTCAAGGGCTCATTCTGCAGGTGATGATGGCTCATCCTGAGCCCTGAGCCACCCTTTGTCCACCCACCCCTTCCCAGGTCCCTTGGAAGCAGCAGCTCTGTGACACTCAGAGGGTTTGGAGCTTTTCTTTGTGCTGTCCCCTGTCCCCTCCTGCAAAGGAGCCACTCAGGGGTCACACAGGGTCTGGGTGACAGATTCTCTGAACAATCAGGTGGAATCCACTCAGAGCATTCAGTGTGAGGGAGGAGCAGAGTTCAGATATTTCAACCCAGACACACTCCACTGTCAGCCTCGCTTACCTGAGATCACATTCTAATTACAAGGGGTCAAAACTGAGAAATTTGTGTCAAGCCCCAGATCTGAATTTTCCCAGATTACTATAGTAGTAAAAAAGTTGAATTTTGTGCTGTTTTCCTGTCCCGTCTCTCATTTTCATATTGGAAATACTTATCTATTAGTATTACCATCAATATTCACCCAACTTCAAGGCATTTCCCTTAAAATTTCAGGTGTACACTCTATTCCTCTTGCTCTTTCAGTGACAAATTCCCATTCAGCTGATGCAGTTATTGTACCAGTAAACCACAGTTCTTTGAGAAAATTACATTTTAATGGGTTTTTTTCTTTTTTAAACATTGAGCACCAAGTCATTTACCTGCAGCATTATAAGACACAAGAAATAACTCCAGCCCCTGTGGATATATTGGGAACCTCAGGTTTATCAGCACCGAGGTGCCAGGTTCATGTGCAAGTTTGCAGCAGGGCAAATACCCTCATTCATCACATTGTGTAGTTTTTAATGCTGCTGTATAAAATTAATTGGCTTGCTCTGTTAGGGATGTTTTATGATGAGGTCCTGTAATTAAGAGATTTGAGATGAAATAGAGGGTATGAAAAGGCTGAAAACTGCCCCCTAGCTTCAGTTTATTTTTTATGACCAAACTACTTAGATTATCAATTAGCTTTAAAAGTCTATTTCTTTTGCAGATGTTTAAATATTAAAAAGGGCAGAGTCCATGAAAAAAAAAAAATATAGATTAAGGCTAAAACAAATGTCTTCCATATAAAAATGAAAAAGATTAGCTCAGCCATTACAAAAGTCATGTAATTCATGTGTCACAATTGCTGGAGATTATTGAACTTCTGAAAAATTGTCTTCACACATTTAGATTCAGGAGAAAAGCAAGAGTAGCTCCATTCAGGTTTTTTCCTTAGAGCAATGTTTTCCCCTAAATAAAAATATCCACAGAGAAGCAGGTGGGAATTACAAGACATACTTGGGGAGCAGAGTGGTTGCACCTCCCCAGGAATACACCAAGACAGAGACCCACAGTTAAGTGATTCCCAAATTAGTTCAAGACTTCATATTTCTTCAATATTTTAGTATTTCTAGTGAATGTGGTTCCAAATAAAGTGATGAGTCCCTAAAACATTCCTTCATAATCTGCTGAAAGATAAGTCTGGTGCTCTTTAGAAAATGTCACGTGTAGGAAGGAACTCACTTAAATACACAGATGTTTCATAGGAAATTCTACCTGATTGATTTCAGGCTGATAATAACCCCAAACTGGGCTTTATTCTACACTCATCTATAACTTTAGGGCACTCTGCTGTCTGGCACATCTGTCTGTGTGCAAAATGACCATTTCTCCAGACTGTGATAACCTTTCCATTGTGATTCCCTTCATCTGGTACCAAAAAAATGTCATTAATTTGCCTTATAAGTTCTAGTGGACAGGAATACTTGTCTTGATTTTATTTTAAAGCGTCAGGGATACATGTGATTCACCAATAAATAACATTAAAACCTTTAAGCTCACACGGTCAATAGCACTGTGGTAACAGGAGGCAAAAGGGTGTCAGTGAAATTATCCCAACCCTTTCACCTCACCCAGCTGAGACGCCAATATTTTTATTGAAAAGCTATGTCATGCTTAAAAGACAAATCTTTCAGCTGTCATCTTTTCTCCTTGGCTAGAGAACCTGTTGTTAGCAGCTGTGAATTTCCCCATCCTTCATGTCACGTGCACAGCTCCAGCCAGCCCAGGCACTTTGTCCAAGCTGCTCAACTGTCCTGCCTTAATTTCACAGCAATTGAAGGATACATTCCAAATTTCCCTAGGGACTCTCATGACCTTGTTATATTAGCTCTTCAAATGGATATAAATTTTATTCCATGGTTCAGCAGACATGGGTTGTATTCTCAATCCTAAAATTCTAGAAAAAAAAAAAAAAAACCAAAACACTGAGGGCCATGATTTTCCAAAATAAAGGCATTTAAGGAAGGCTTTAAATCTCTGTGTGAGCTCCTGAAAAAAGTGACCAAGAAACAGTCCCAGAATCTTCCTGCCACGAGGCACATTCTCCTGGAACATCTGCACTGCAGAGTGAAATGGGCTCTGAGAATCCTCCAGGCAATGTGGCCACACTGATCCATCCCTTGTCTGGATCCCTGTCCCCGTGAGGGTGTGTGGGACAAGCCCTGCTGGACCCCAAAGAGTCCAGGGGCTCTGGCAGCTTTTTCTGTCTGATCTGTTTGGTTGGAATGGCAGCTGCACAATGCGAAAACACTCATTTGTGCAGATAATACAACAGGGCTTTAAATAAATGTTTCTTTGCTTGCCTTTGGAACAGAAGTCACTTGGAGAATGTCTTCTGGAGAGATGAAGCATCCACACCAGGGCTCTCACAACACAGTTCTCTGAAGTCAACAGTCCAGCTAAATCCCCATCATGAAATGAAATTCTGAACCAGATTTTCAAAAGACTATTTTGTTTTAAGTGAATACCCATTGAATTCAACAATAAACCCCCCAGTCTATGAGAGAGCCATTTTAGGTCAACACCATTCCATCTCTCTCTGCATACCTTTCAGAAACATGTACAAGTACTTCCCCCAAGCACACTTAAGAGATTTTGTCTCCAGGAACTGCATCTTAATATCGGAGAACCTTTCAGTTTAAAGGATAGGAGAGATGCTCCAAAGCCTTTCCTCTTCTGCCTTGTCTGCAAGTACACACATCCTGAGGACAAAAGATTTATTACAAACTAAAGAGGAACATTTTTGTAGGTGCCCTTTGACAAGCGGTACCAGCACTACACTGCACGGGGACAAAATAATACAATTTAGGCTATTGTATTCTTGCAAAGGAGAAGGTTAAAGGGGAGATTGAGTTTTGGTGGCTCAGCTCAGAAGAAGGATTAGCAAGGGGATATTGTTGAACAATATCTACAGTTGCCTTTTGTGCTGTATTAATTTTCAGCAACAGAACAGCAGCCAGGAGACATTTGAAAGGAGAGCTCCAAGTGGCTGATGCCTCTGTGAGATGCAGGTGATTGCCCATGAGACATCACTGAAGTGCATTGCATTAAACACGTGGATATAAGATAAGGTAATAATAATAATATAAGTAACTGAGGGCAAATCCACCCCACATGATGCAATTTCTTTTTAAAGAAGATATTTTCTTGAGATGTCTCAGCTTGAAAACACAAGCAGTGGGCACAGCCCAAACAACTACTGATTGTTAAAAATCATAGCCAAAAAAATACCAGAAGGGAAATGTAGTGAGATGCTTAATAAGCTTAAGCAGAACACTTGTTTATGCATTTATCTCGCTTCAAGAAATTAGATTTCTAAAATATCTGCTATTGGCCCTACAGTATTTGCCTCCTCTGTTTCAGAAATTTAATTTAGTCCCATTCTTAAATATTCAGCATGCATGATGGTTCATTTCCTAATCTACCATGAAAGAAACTCAGAAAATGTTTATACTCATCTCTTTTATTTGTGGGGAAGGGAGGTAATCACAGCTTTGTCTCTAATGTGGTTTCATGCTTTCCTTACAGGCATCATTAGATTAACCCGATAACTCTCAAACAAATTTTGCCACCAGTGATGATCCAAAGGCATTTTCAATTATAACCTTTCAGTGTTGGGCATATCATGATTACCACTTAGCAGATGGAAGAACTGTGCAATAAAAGCCTCCACTGAGGAAGTTTCTTCTCATATGGATGTTGAACACATTTTCACCAAAATTGATGCAAAGCACAGATTTGTCAGTGTCCTTGGTCTTTTGCTATCAGATAAAAATGCCTTGTTTTACTGCTATGTTTTTTGCTGTCAAGAAAAGAATATTTAATTCTTTTGAAGTACAGGGATAATATCAAGCACATTGTGCCAAATTGACCTGTTTGTTTTTTTTTTTTTTTCCCTAGCAAGACCAGGAACCAACATTCATGTTTTTGCCTCAGCAAAACCACCACTCTCAGAGCGTTCTGTGGTTGTTTTCCGTGCCACTCTGAGCTCTTTGCAGTGTTAAATTAATTGAATGGGTCTTGTGAACAAAATCAGTAGCACCAGTCGAATTTTCCTGCCAGCAGGTTGGCCTCCTTACTCGAGGAGTTTAAGAGAGCTTGTGCTCAAGCTTTCCTTTTTATCTCTTACCAGGCACGGGCTGATACCACGATTGTTCCTGAGTCTATTCCCACCTTCCTCCCTGAGAGGCTGGAGCTGGGTGTTAGTAAGCAGCTCTGCCTGATGGGTTCTCATTAAGCTGCAGCTTTTGTGGGGGTTTTGCTGCAGCTGCCATTTATCTCACACCTGAAAGGTTCCTCTTCCTGTAGAACAGGAGGATTTTAAGCCTCCTTTTTCTGTCTCCAGCGCTTTCACTCACTTGCTAAAGACTTGCAGCAGATGCTGTGAGTTGTTAGGAGCAGTCATCAAACAGAAGAGTCTGCAAAGAGACTTAAAAAAAATCCAAGGCTGGGTATGGGAAGGTGCAGGGAGATCTAAACCCTCTTTGGTGTCATCAGAATTCGGGGACACGTGGTACATAACAGAATCTGGTTCCTAAGGCAGGTCAGACTGGAGACACAATGCTCTTCATCCTGGAGCAGGTGGAAACAAACCCCTTGCCTGGTTTGTATGGCTTCAGCCTTTATTTTAGGCAAAACCCAGTAACTAATGATTTTCTTCAGAACTATAAAATCACAGGGAAAAAATAAAAAAAGAAAAAGCAAGGCAAGCCAGTATTCCTGGTCTGGACCCCAGTGTAAAAAATCCTGTAAGAAATCAGAATTGATCCACAAAACCCTCTTTTTTTTCTTGTTTCTTTATAACTCCCACAGGCAAGCAAGGAAAAAGAATGTGAGAAAATTCAAGCAATAAATGGATGTTTGAGTTTTAGCTTATGAACAGAAATCAACAAGCCAACAATTTTAGCTTATGAACAGAAAGTGCCAACAAGCAAACATCATCTGCAGCTATTTTGACTTTTTTTTTTTTTTGCAATATTTTTACGAAAGTTTAGCCAGTCCTCTGACTCTAAATGTTTGAGAAACACAGACATCAGCTGTTATTCCTGGGACTGTGATGGTCTCAGAGAATTCAAACAGCCTTTATGCAGTTGTGAGCTGTAAGTATCACCCTACTGCCCTCTCACAGCATGATGAGGACACCCTTATTCGAGGGTGCTCCTGGTGTCTTTAGGTTTCCATGTTTTAAAGAGAGGTAAATCTTTTTTACCGCTCTTTAAAGCATGGAAAAATCATGGAAAAATCCTTTTCTCAGAAAAGCAAACATTAATTGCAGTCATCGTAAACCTCCACGACCCAGCTGAAGCTAGAAGGGGTCTCAGGCATCAAGGCCACAAATTTGCAAAGGGTTATGACTTTGCCTTGTTTTATGAAATGATGGTATTTGCCTTTGGCTTCAAGGGAAATATTCCCTGTATAAAATCACACAGATGTCTAAATCTGAGCTGGACGTGTTCCCAAAGCCTGAACAAAGAAGCCAAGAAGAAGGACCATTTGTATGGCAGAGAATACACCATTCTAAAAGCCAGAAAAAAGATAATTTTGTAAGAAAATACTCTTTCACTTGGATTTAATAATGAACAGCATCTAAGCACTCTGTAGAATGATAGGTTTTTACCTTGTTCACCCAAACCTCTTTGCTGCATTATTCAGAAGTGATCTAAAAAATGTGCAGTGCCTTTTTGCTCCTTTTCCCTGCGTATCACCAGGGATAGATGGGATATGATAAAGAATAATTGCTTGCATATAAAGTGCACAATTTCAAATTCTAGGCTTTATTTTTGGGGGTACAAGTTATACACCTCCATCTGCACATGAATTGCTGGTGCAAATATTAACATCTGAATGGGAAATGACCTGATTTATGAGCACGTGCCGGGTTGCCAGCTCTGCAAGTGCTGAATCCATATCCTCTTTTCCAAGGGCAGGCAAATTTGCTGAAGCTGAATCTCAGCCAGGATAGAAACGTGGTCCTTAAATATCTCTGACCACTGATGGTGAGGTGCAATTCCAAAAGGCTGGAGATGGCTTATTCTAGAGTAGAAATAACAGAGGTTTGGTGCACTGGTAGATTAAAGCAATATTTTGGCATTTCCATATCAGCAGATCAAGAAGTGTCTCAGGCCTGTATATGAGCAGACCTGTGATGATTTAAGTTGTGCTAGAAAAGCTTTATCAGGAGACCAGAGAGTTGTCATGAATATTCAAAATTACCAAGGAGAGAACACAACCTGGATTCAAAGTTTTGCTATTACAGGCAGATAGTGTAAACTCTTCTATAAATCCCTTTCTAATTAAACTTTCAAAGAAAAAAAAAAAATTACTAAGCCCATTTATCTGAACTTATTGAGATTATTTATATGTTTGTTTCAAATACTACATTAACAAATGTTGACAGTTTTCCAATTAATAAGTTAAAGCCTGCCAATATAAACAAGCAAAGGGAAACAAAAGACAAGATTATGAGAAATCGTTTCCATAGCTCCTGAGCACCTTTTAGAAGAGAATAAAGGCTATTATTGAACAGTCAATCTGCACTGACTCAGAGCAAGGAAAAAAAGGAATGAACATCTCTTTTCTACTGGTTTGATATCCCCAGTGTGTTTTGGGGTTTCTTTTCCTTTTTACAAAACTATTTAACCTTGGCAGAACACGCCGAGAACACAAAGGCTGAGGCAGAGTTTTATTTTACTGCACATAAATTTGGGAAGGAATGGTGATTGTTGGCAGTTTTCATGATTTCAGGTTTTTTGGGAGCCATCTGATACATGTTATTAATAGTCCTGAGGAGGAATTTGTTCACCCCAGCCCAGGGTAACCCTAAAATGAACAATCACCATCCTGCTCACACACAGACAGCTCTGAAATGTAAAACCCCATGGATGGAGATATTTTATGCTGCACCATGCTCACTGAATTCCCAAGGGAAGCAGAGGGGAAATGTCCCTCCTGTTGGAGCAGGAAGGCATTGTTTAACCAGCCAAATATACAGGTGATGCTTTGATCTGATGGATTCATGTGTCCCCAAATAAATGGGAGAATCTTTCTGGCAGGTTGTCCTGAACTCCTGGAGCCTGACTGGCCCCTGAAGTGCTCCAAACAGAGCCAGAGAGGAGCTCTGCTGGGAAATGATGGAATCCAACCCAATACACACCAGGAATGGGACGAGGCAGAACCTCTAAGGAAGAGTTTTTGACATCCCACAGGGTAAAAGAGTGTTCTCTTCATCCAGGTCCTGGCCCCACAGAGATCAGGAAAAGAAGAAATGTCTGTCAGTGGTCAGTAACAAACTGGAAGTTGCCATGAACCAAAGTGCTGGGAAGTGCAACTGGATCATGCATTTAGGTAACTGCACATTACAGTTTTGCTCCATAAATTTCTCAGAGTATTTCATATTAAACCAGAAATTCATGGAGATACATGAAACTCAAGGATATGGGAAAGATTACTTCTTTTAAATACAGATTATGTGGACTGAAAATACAGAGATGCAGAAAGACCAAGCGATTTGCTGGAGACAGCAAGGAAACATGACTGCAAGAACTGAACCTGGGCTGCTGTGTGCAGGTACTTCACCCACAAACTTCCTATTTTCTGTCTGTGATGTCAAACAACTTAAAGTACAGAAGGCCTCATAAGATCTTCTTTAGTGTGAGTGAATACTGTAGGGGAAAAAAAGAGGGTATTATGTATGTTCACGAGATTCTAAATGCATCTCTTTTCATGCCTGAGGAGATCTGACACTTGGTTAGGCTGGATCAGGTGATGCTGTCAGACTTCACCCCTACAGAGACACCAGTCATGCACTGTGGCTGTGCCCCAGGTAAAAGTTTTCTGGTCTCAGGGGTGCTGAATTCCTGAGGTGAGCTGTGCCATTGTTGTACAATGTAAAGACACAAAGACTCTGACTTCAGAAAGTTGAAAATTACTCTGTTATTGTTGGGATGTGTTTTTCTTTTTATACTATTGTACACAGACTAATTTGATTGGTGAAGCAATGACAAACCTCTTCAATCACATTGGTCAGACCAGAGGGACATTAAGAAGAAGTCCCTCCTAGGGAAAAAAATGTAAACAAAGTTACAGTTACCAAAACATGTCTCTTGTTTACAGAAAATTCCCTGGGAAAGGAATTTCAGAAAACCAAAACATGTCAGGCACGAACCAGGGCTACAGAGCTGTTCTGTTAGTGAAAGGATCACAGCAGATACTGCAGTTCAAAGCTTGTGACCTCCATGAGGATTGGCTGTTCTCACAACCAAAGATCAGAGATGTTATCACCTGAATGCAAAGATGTTTTATCAAGTATTTATCAGAGCTGATATTATTTCAAAGTTCTGAACTGGACAAATATTGGGAAATATGCACTAATTATATTTCAGATATTTTTCAGTCCTTAATGTACAGATGGACTCGTTAGAGGAATGTGTTCATTCTTCCTTGAATCTTTTCTCTGGACAAGTACATTAAGATACAGTAGACTGAAATCTTAATAAGGCAAATTCATGTATTTCTTCATATGAATAAGAAAAAACGCAGATTTACCCTGACAACTGACAGCTATAAATTTAAAAAAATAGTGACCTCTGTCAAATGAACTACAGCACTAATGAAAATAACACAACCTCCAAAACTCCTCAGTCACACAGAACTGCACAGCTCTGACAGGCCAAGGTGAGCTTTCCTCCCCCAAACTGCTGATGCAGTTCTCTGCTGACCCTGGAAAACTCTGCCATAGACTGGCAGATTATTTCATTGCTCTCAATTGACTTCAGAAATTTTTTTTTTTTTTCTCTGTCAATTTGGTTCTTCCTAAGGAAGAAGATATCCTTTGCTATTTGCTAAGGATACCAACTCAGTGGGAAAATACTCTGTGATTTTTCTATTACCTCTCCAACTTCTAACAACCTGCAGATCACCAAAAGCCATGAAGACCATCCAGCAAAAAAGCAAATATTTTGTGATCTGATCCAAAACAAGAAGCCCAAGCAGGAAATAATTCTCCAGGTGTAGTTAGGACTCTATAAAGCAGAAGATGAAAATATTCTCATGTGGTACCTCACAAGCTTGGCCTGAATCTCGTTAAACAGGAGCAGGTACAGCCACAGAGCATTGCAGGGAACCAAGGGCTGAGGCAGCTCTCACCAGACCTAAAGGTGTGGAAGAAGGGACCAAAGCAGCCTGGACACCCCCAGGATAGATCTGCTCCCATCCTGATATCAACAACTTTTTCTTGGGGGTCTTTGGCAGCCTCACTGAGTTATATCAACAAATCCCTGAGTCTAACTTGATTTGTTATTGATTTCCTAGAGGATGTATTTGAAGCAGCAATTTTAGTGATTTTTGGAGTGGAAATGCAGGGCTAAGAGAAGGATTTGCTCAGAAAGAGGGACTCAAGTGGTCACAATCCAATAAACTGAACTCAGGGGATTTTTCCAACAGAAAATCTGCAGTTTTGGGGGAAAATGCAAATAATTTCAGACACTTTACCTGCTTTACTAAAAATCTGAACTACTTCAAATTCCAGCACCTGACTGTTAGCAGATCTGAAAATAGGTATCTTATCTTAAACCTGACATATTTGTGACAGCTGTCATACATTTGCTGACATACCAGAGGTTGAACTGTGGAGCTGTTAAAACAAAAAAATGAAGCTGGTAGAGGCTGAGTTAATAATCCCCAGACTGAGCTGCCAGCAGGTTCTTTCCAGGAAAACCATAGAGCAAAGTGTGTGCTCAGCTGCTCACACCAGACCTGGCACTGGGACATCTACAGGAAACTGTGAACATCCAGCCTGAAGGGAGAATGTCAATGTACTCACACTCATCACCAGGTGTGACTGGTAGGGGTGGATGCTGCATGAACTGTGGTTCAGGATTAAACAGCCTTTTAACCTGATTCCAGAAGAACATCAAGCATGGAGCCACCAAAATTTCACATTGTGATATGTAAAAGCTCAGCTGAAACTGCCACTGGATGAGAGACAAAGGAGGGATGAGAAAATGATCCTTTACTACGCCAAAAGAAAGGTGTGCCATTTTCAACTCTTACATATATATGTATATATAAAACCCCATAATATTTATTATGGCTGCAAACACCTTGTATTTTATATTAACGGAAAATGCTTTGTGTCTATAATGACCCATAAGTAAAGCGACCTCTATAAAATCCTCTGAAATCCAGGTTTTCCCTAGGGAAGGCCTGCACACAGATTCTCACACCACAGCTTACTCTTTGTTATTAGATTGCTTATACATGTCACTATTTTTTGGAGAGCAGCATCGACATTTTTGAGCATTAAGCTTGGAGTAAATGAGTAGCACTATCAAATGTGATGATTTGAGATAGATGAGGTTATATACAGACAAAGATGGAGGGGTTGGGTTGCCTTTTTTTAAGATGATATCTACTCCAGGAGCCTCTAGCCTCATACCACCATGGGAATTTCAGATGGTGATTGTTCCATGTTTTCTAACCATCAAACCATAGGCATTTGATGTATTTTGAAATCACTTGAAATCAGACAGAGCAGCCTAGAACAGCTTTGTAAAGCCATAAACGAGTCATCTTTGCACACTTTTCCTTTTCCTCACCCCTCTCAATCCAGTGGCTGCCAAGAGAAGATGTAGGAGACACGATACATTTGTCCTTGTAAGCCTCTGTCAGCCCATTTCTGATGTGATAACCTATTTGGTTTGATTAAAATGCATCAAAGCAGCTTTTAAAGCACATCCTACTATGAAGTTTAATCCTTCCCGAGGAGGGGGGGGAGATAGGGAAGGTTTTTGTTGCTGTTTACTTATGCCAACACTTAAAACAATCACAGTGCTTACATTTGGCTAGGATAAAAATTCCTTGTCACCTACTACTTGGCACTATTTGGATTTTTTTTTCAAATCTTGAAATTTTATGGAAGTTTCAAAACTAAGCGCTGCAAATCACATCAATTAAGGCACTGAGCTCCGGAGCGTGGCTAAAAGGAAATGCAGATATTTATATAAGCAACACAAAAAAATTGTCAATAAATATTTTCTTGAATTTATTTACTCAATCATCTGATACGCCATGATTTCAGAGGCAAGTTTTCCCACTTACATCAGTGTAAAAATAATGGAAATAGAAAGTCAAGGCCACATATCCTTTTCAAACACTAACCAAAGATACAGAACGTACCATAATCAAAAAATATAATATGAAATATGTTAATATATATGAATTTAGCCATCCACTTTTTCTGACATTCGTGTAAAGACCTCTCTCAAAGCACAAAGAATATCAGTTTACACCTCCTTTCTCAGTATTCTGTGAACAATTTAGGCCTCCGCTTTTTTAATGCAAATACTTTGAGATGTCTGCAAAGCTGGAATTCTTCGTAGCAAAATGTGGATTTCACTGCTTCCTTCTGAGGACTTGCACATCAGTTGCTCAGCTTTAACAGTTGTAAACCATTAGCTGCAGAGTATTTACTCTTGCTTTGCAGGTGTGTAACTAAGATGGAAAAAAGAACATGAAACTAAGAAAACTAGTGGGAAAACAGCTTTATTTCCTTCTTTATTAAACTGACTTTTAATGACTGAAATTGATTCAAGCTGCTTCCTTCTTCCCAGAAAGCTCAAGTTTTAGGAATTTACAGCTTTGAGAAAAGCAAATGAGCTCAGAATTATAGCTGAAAAATCACACTGTGGCATGTGATGTCAGGCTGCATCAGTCTTGCTTTATTCTATGATACAACTCACCAGGAGTGACACAACCCAAAGTGACTTTGCACAGGACAACGTGTCAGCTAAAAATCCTGAAACAAATTACTTTTATCAACATTATACCTTAGACAAGTCCACTTTTAAGAATGATAATTTACTATTTTCAAATGAAAGTTAAAAAAAGAGAGCGATACAAAGATATGGCTAAAATGTTTATAAACCATGCAAGAACGATATGTAGACTGGAGACTCCAGGGATTTTATTTATTTTCTGTGTCATCCACACATTCTAGGGCAAACCTCACACGTTCCTGTCATCTGCCTCTGTACACACGAAGCCAATGAAAATCTAATTCAGCAGAAACAAAAGTGATAATTGCCAGCACACAGGTGCAGCCCCCCTTTCCTAAAGTGATCAGAAGCTGCTCCTCCAGCACGGGCTGAGGCCAAGGATCCCCTCCCATTATCCCCCTGTTAATGAGGCTCCTGCACACACAAAGGTTATTTGGAATATCCACAATGGAGTTTGCTCTGCTTTCTCGTGCTGTTCCAGGGCTTCTTGCCCACTGATCTTTGAAACAGGAAGCTCGCTGCCCTCTTATCTCTTTGGGATGCTGCCTGTGCTTTTATCAAGGTATCAGGTCTGGTGCAGAAACTGGAACAGGGTTCACAGGAAGGAGATTCGGTCAAAACAGCGAGTCACGCTACCTAGTTAAAAAGTTAATTGATGTATTATAACACTTCCCAAATATTTCTGTCCTTTTCTTCTTCTTCTCTTCATGCAAAAAATTCCTTTGTGTCCTCCCTCCACCTAAACCCACAATTGCTCCAATTATAAAGCCCAGCTCAAAGTTTGTGTGTTAGCCCAGGCTGTGATTCCCTGGCAGGGAGGTGCAGTGGGCAGCGGGTCAAATGTTGAGATGAATTGAGGCTGACATCTTTCAGGGACATTCTTGCACATCTGAATTGCAGAATGTGCTCTGTGCCAGCCTAATTCAATTGATAACAGAGGCTTCACACTGACCACGACACATCTCACACGTACAATCATTTAAGCACAATGGGATTTTCTTCTCAGAGCCTTTCTGGAAGCATAATGACTTAGAGATTATATTAAGAGCATAATACAATACAAGGCTAAAATCTAAGTGTTATCTTTAGCTTTCTTGGGAAAAGAGCAATTTTTATGTGTTTTAGCAGGTCTTTCAGAATCATTTTTAAGCAGTAAAGTTATCTCCATGCTAAATGTATTCAGTAAAAAGCAGAATTTAACAGATATTTAGATACCCACTCTATATGGGAAATACTGGAAACAATTGAATTCTCTACAATCTACATGAACTCGGTGGAAAATGTCCCACACAGTGCCTAGAAATACTATTTGCTATTAAGACCTCAAATGCCAGCTATAATCTAGACATCTGTAATCAGCCAATCAATATTTACTTTTCATAATAAAATAAGAAACCATTTCCTACACATCATCTGAAAAAGAGAAAGCATTTAACTGTACAGACTCATATGCCTTTTCAAATGCTGTCCCTATCTTTACTCCCACTTATAAATCAAAAACTAGAAGGTACCAATATTTTATGCATTGCACCGTAAAAATTTAAAATCAGATTAGAAAACACGGTTGCCATGGTACCTGAGAGCTACAATTTCATGCAAAGCAATTTAACAGATGCAGAAGAATTGAACCTTACAGCAGGCATGGTATCATTTTTAGATAAACTTAAGAAGGAGCTGTAAGGATATTTCCAGGTGGCTGGATGGCTTCTTGTTCTGCAGTTCAGGAAGCTGCATCTCTGTGTTTGCAACTGCTTCAAACCCTCTCCAAGTGCTGAAATGTTCCAGGGGTGAAAACTGGATGTTCCTGGAGTCAATGGAGGTTTTAGCACCTGCTTCAAAGAAGAGAAGGTTTCCCCTTGGCTCTTTGAAGAAGGAAGACAAAAAGAAGCGTTTAGGGAGAACAGCAGCTTCGAGCCAGCAAGGTCAGGCTAACCCACCCTGTGGCCCGGCTCCCTCGCTCCCAGGAAATGTTCCTGCAGCCCATTTTTACAAAAGCTGCTGCTTTGGATCCCCTGAATCAAATTTAAGGGGAAAAGGTTCACAGATTAATGAGAATAATTTCTATTTCACAGTATGATTGCAGGTGTTGTACATATTCTTTTCTTTGTCCAGGGGCACCATTAAGGAGAGAGAAGAACAAAGAAAGAAACATCAGGAACACTCTGGCACATAAAAGCCAGAAATAATAGGGACTAAAAAATACCTAGTTTTCTATGCAAAAGACTGTATTTTTTCCAAAAAAAAAAAAAGAAAAATCACCTTTTTTTGTATTGTTCTGACAGGAGCATTGCACTGGAGAGCTCCTTCTCCTGACATCACTGAAATTTGATTCACAGAGACATCTAAGTTGCCCAAGAAAAAATCTACTTCTTTGACAACCAAGAGCCACCTCGACAGATCATTGAATTACTCATCAGGAGTCTGGGCTGGCCTTTCAAATTGTTTTACACCTCCTATTTTCTGTTCTGGCAGCAAATTAATGGTCAGGAGAGCAAGGTGGTCATTCTTCCAGATTTTTTTTTTTTTTTTTTTTTTTTTTTTTTTTTTTATCTTTCAAAAA